>JAQFVV010012424.1:4569410-4807580 GCA_028023455.1 Epiperipatus broadwayi
CATAGATGTCAATTGCTTTCTTCCAATCATCTGGTATATCTATGATTTAGATATTTGATATGGAAATTTGCCAATTTTTTTTCTAATTCTTCACCAGTTTCTTTTAAGACATCAAAAACAGCTTCATCAGTTCATGGAGTTTCCCCCTTCTTCATAGATTCAATTGCATGTTTCACTTCTTGATTTTAAATACTTGGTAATTCAGAATATACGGTAATTCTAAGGGGTATTTTATTTTCTTGTTTTTTATTATTATATAATCTTTTATTTAATTTTCCCCACATATCATGTGTTATTTCTTTTTTTTAAAACTATTGCCTCCATTTTTTTCTTATTATTGCATAAACATTTTTATTCTTTCAATACCAAGATGCTGCTTTACACTTTTAAGACTTATTTTCTTATATAGCTTTACTTATTTATACACAATTATATTTTCTTATATCATTATTAACTATTTTTCTTAGGATTTTATATTGATAATTTTAAAATTTGTTTTTATTCCTTTTTCTTTTTGAGATTTATTGTCTTAGTATAAAATTTATTGTTAAATTGATGCTTTTTTGCACCAACTATTTTAATTTCAATTTTAATAGATTATCTGTTATCTTCTTATAGATTTCATTCGTCTGAACTATCTTTAAAGTCTGTTAATATTTTAAATCGATTTGAAAGTTCGTTTTTCTGACAATAATGAATATCAATTGCTAATACTGCTCTACTTAATAATTTGTTTTTTTTTTTTTTTTTTTAGTTTTGCACCTTACATTCCATTAATCCATGAGCATTTTCTGTATTGAATCTATTAAGAGCATTTCAGTCGTGAATACATATTTTCTGCTCGGCAAATTATAATCCAATTCTTCTATATCAGGGATGGTCAACCGTCATATCTGTAAGAGCCACGACTTAAAATTGAGATATATTCAAGAACCGCAATTAATGTTTTTAAGTATTCAACAGAAGCAAATATTTGACGATGATTTATTTAATTGCATAAAAAAATAATAAGTGAAAAAAATCAATAAAAAATTATTAATTATTCACATGTGATTGTTTGTGTACAATTCAAGCATTAAAATTTGGCGTATAATTTATTAACAATGTATGCAATAGTTTCGTAAAATATTGATTCATAAATTATGGATTTTGCAAACTTAACTGTTGAGTATAATATTATGATTCACAAGATTACGTTATCCCAAAAATTGACATTATTTTACAAGCTCTTTTTAAATGAGAATACTTATAGCAATAATTTTTTCTTTTTCTGAATATGAAATAAAAATTGTTACCTTTACTGCTCGATTAAAGTAGTTGAAGTTGATGTTCAAAAGTCAAACTAGAACCCACTTCACGACGTTGGAATTAAAACTAACAAAGAAGAATATCATCGTCAAGCATTGGTGGTCGAGAGGTCAGCGCGACCACCTTACGAGCAGTTGCCCGGGTTGCGGGTTCGCTTCCCGGCCGATGCTATGACACATGGAAAAAAAAAGAATAATAACATCACTCGAAGTCCAAACAGAAATTGAAACAATTAGTTCAAACAATGCATTAATTGCTACCACAAAAGAATGAAGCATGCATGGTTTCATAAAATATAAATACATTAAACTAATATAAATTATATCATGACTTTATTTCAAAAGTCTCATGAAAGTGCATGCGGCTCTCATAGCCACAGTTTGGCCAGAGTGATTTTATTATTTCATTTATATAATTCCATAATAATTTCCATTTAGCATTTTCTCAAAGAAAGAACTGAGAACTCCACAAGTCTATGCCTTCTCTCCTTTCTATCACTAGAAAAAAAAATATTCACAGGCATTTTCTTTCTACAAATCGTTTACCAATCTAGAATCAAAGTCTTCCATAACAATTTTAAAATGACGTTTGGTCTAATCAAAATCAATTTCTATATTTGTATAAAAATCCATCATTTCTTTAGGAACATAAACCTGAATTATCTGCATTTTTGGCATCTTTCATGAAATTGCATAACTAATTCATTTTGCCTCTGTGATGTACCATCAATCTCCATAATGTTGTTTTTCCTCTTTTTATTTCTAATGCATTACACTCCACTTATGTTTTCAATATTTATGCCAATTATGTAGTAAAGTGTATGCCCATTTTTGAATCAATTGTCTCTTCATCTTTTATTCTTATTTCACAATTAATAATTTAACATTTAATATTATTATAGTACTTCGACATTGAGTAATCTTTTTTTGTTTGGAAGTGGTCTTTGATCGGAATTAAGTAAATAAAAGATCATCACCAAATGACTAGGTCCATAATCAGATAATTCTTAGCACTTTCTGTTTTGTAAAAGACTTATAAGAAAAACTACAATTTCATTAATAGAGATGTTTTACGATTATAATAACAAAGTTGGTTTTAAATTATTACTTTACAAAAAGAATGATTAACAATGAAGACAAATTTATTTGTTCATTTCTATGAATATTTGTAATGATTTATAATAAATTTATATTAATGTTGTTATACTGATAACTAATAATTAAAATAAAAATAATAGTTATAAAAATAAATTTACCGATTCCATAGTTGTTCTGCAACACCACACATGTTCACAGAGGAAAAACAACGAAAGAAGTAATACAATACTTGAACACAAAGTCTTCATTTTATATCTAAAATAATATATACATATAATATAAAAAAATTGGGAGTTAGCTGTATTTGTCTTCCATGATGAAAAAATCATATGATCAACCGTCAAAAAAATCCTATTTAAAGTTTCTAAAAAGGTTACTATCTACAGATTCAAAAATACTCTCTAAAGAACTATGCACATTGGCTGTGTGTTTTTATGGAAAAGGTTTTTGTATCTCTGGTTACGACTTTTATAAAGATTTGAAACAGAATTCGATAATGTTAAGCTCGGATCGTTTGAATTTCTGAGTGAGGAGACTATTAAACAGTATTTCTTAAATATTTTTTTAATTTTATTTTTTAACTATAAAAAATATTTGTTATATACATAAGGCATATATATCTTGGAAAAAATAAAAAACTAAAACGAAAAAGTGATTACTCTTTGCATGAAAGTTCCACCTATTGGTGGAGTCACCATAGACATAGTGCATTTTATCAATATAAGATAGCCGTCAAATTGCATTTGTTGCATAAAAAATCAAAAACAAACACAAAAATAATATTCGGTTGTCGTCCGAATAGCCACCATATCCCACTCGATGGCACAGTATTCACGTTAAACTATAAAATATGATCATTCCCGGGGCCATTAATTATAATCATTTTGATGTGTTTTTTGTAATGCGAAAATAAAAACAAAAGAAAATCGTCTTTTTTAAATATTATTTAATTTTAAATATTATTTTTTATTAACGTATACAAATTAAATGATAATAATAAATGTAAAATAAAATAAACAAATTACAATTTGATTCGTCTTTTTTAGTTTGCTTTTTATTAGAAAAATCAATTTTCTATCGGATATTTTTTTACTGGGGTTAAGGTTTTTTTTGTTGTTGTTGTTTAAAAACTCATAATTGGAATAAAAAGTAAAATTTCTTAGTCTTCCTTTTACATTTTATTTCTACAGAGAAACAGATATTATTGTGTTGTCGCTATTTTTTACTTTTTTAGTCTTTGTTTTATTTTTTATTTTATTTTTTTACAGACAAACAGATATTACCGCTATTTTTTATTTCAAATGGAATGACAACTAAAAGTAAAAGTTCTTACGGTTAGGTTTAGGGTTATTAGGTTTAGGGTTAGTTTTAGGTTTAGAGTTAGTGTTCTGTTGTTTGTAATGCTAAAATAAAAAATATCAAAATCATATTTTTGTAAATATTTTTTTTTTACTGACATCTACAAAATAAATGATAACAATAAACTTAAACTATATTCCACAAAGTATAACAGTAGTCGGAGAAAAGAAAGAAATTAAAACTTTTTTAAACAACAACAAATATATATATAAAATGTCTTCTTTACTTATTAACCATGTTTATAATATATGCTTTTTATGATATTTAAAAAAAACAGTGTACAATTGTACTTTTCTTACTGGATATTTTTGTGTTAACGCTCTTTTTTATTTCATAAATAACTACATGGTACAATCTTGTTTGTCATTACGATCAGTACTTAAGCGTTACCTAATTCCAACTCACTTTATACATATATCTCGTCAACATTTACCACTTAAAACTTCAATACACTATGGTGTAAAAAGTCTGTTAATTATTCATTTACAAAATCTGAACATTTCAATACTTTAAAATAAAAAAAAATCCAATGAAAACAACATTTCGATCCAATTCAAAAAAAACATACCTTCTCACCAAGCCTAACCATTTTATAAACTGTGCGAATTCGGAAAATGTATTTGCTGCGATGCGACATACATGCTGTACTGCAACGCGACATAGCGGCCTGCAATCTGTAGCACAACAAAAAAGTTGTATTATAGAAAACGCGGGTTTGAACATGTCGGCCATGGAAACGGCATTTTTATGTGTTTTAGCGCGAAAACGGCGCCATCCAGTGGGATATGGTGGCTATTTGACGATTACCTAATATTCTTTATCTAGAAAACAAACTGAAATCAATATATTTTCATAACAGTCAATATTCAAAAAATAAATGACTTGCTTAAAAATTTAAAATAAAATTTATTTTAGAAAGTATTATGTTTTCTAATGTTAGAGCATAACTCAGCAATATATTATAAAATACTGATAGTTAAATCTATTTATAATTTTTTTAAATGAATTTGTCAAACACAATTAATTTTCTTTCCTTTATCGATTTAAAATTTTGTATGAGTTTTCATTTATTGACATCAATGGATTTTTTTGAATTTATGGTTATGAATTACTATCAATTTATTCTAAAATTGTAATTGTTTTCTAAATAACTTATAATATTTTCATGTTTTCAATCACATAATTTGTTTTACAATCATCACCTGTTAATATATGAAAACAATTTGCAAGTTCTATTAGAAATATCAACTGTGAATACTGTTAGGTATGTATTGTACCACACACAATATATGTCTTTATTTAATTTTTATACTATGTATATATTGAATTAAATATTTTCATAGATTTATTAAGATATAAAGAAAGAAGTTGAAGGATTATATCTAAATAAAAAATTCAGAAATAACTTTACCTTTAATGTTGCTAGGAAATCAAAAATTATTAATTGTCTTGGTGGTTTCCTAAAAACATCAAACATAACATTATATCTAATTGTTTATATGCATATAATTTCTTAATTTCATATGTTTATATAGTAAATCTATAAAAATATTAATTTAACATTTAAAACTATCCGGTAAAGATTAATGATTTATAGAATGTCAAAAGAAGATATATGTCTTCTGATTCTTATACCTATAAAAATAGCTGTTCTGGGTTTAAATCATCATAACAATTAGATTAGAAATAAAATAATCATCCCTTTTTTCTTCTAATTATATTCAAATAAAAGAGATATTATAGATTATTAGAGGATACATGTTTACCTTCAGGTCTGCCAATTGATAATTGATAGTTTCCTAGCATCAAAGGTAAAGTTATCTCTGGTTGCTTACATGAATATAATCCCTCAAATTTCAAGATAAACAAATGCTGGTTTCTTTAAGTGTGTTTGCCTAATCAGTTTATTTTTTCTCTGCTGCTAGCATGTACAACTATCATATGTACTTTGTGCTCCATTATCTCTATGTCTATATTGTAGTGAATATTAAAATCTGTAGAAATTTTTTTTTAACTTAAGCCCTTTTTGTTCTGCTCCACAAACGATCACTCTGTCCCTCTACACCACCAAAAAGAAAAAAAACATATTAGTATACATATCTAAGTTAATTATTCCAACCAATGTTTGGTTGGTTTCAACACATGTACATATATATGTGTGAACAAACAAAAAAAAATTTCCAGAGAGAGCAGAAAGAGCAATGAAGGAAAAATTATATATACTTTTATCATTCACATAATTTGTTTACAAAAGCATACAAAAAAACGTTCTCCTGATAATCAAATTCCCATATGTCATATTTCAGGATCTACCTTTAAGTAAGGCAACACTTGCGATGCCAGATTATACAAACAACTGTAATGGTATAAAAAGTAGAGCTGCTTTAACCTAACCAAGAGATGCAGGTAGAGGGGGTTCTAACCTCACCTACTCCTCCAGATTGCTACTAAGCGACTTACTTCCCAAACTTCACTAGAATTTCTTCTTCATGTATGCCCAGTGGTTAGGGAGAGGTGAGATCCTAAAGGAGAATTCTAATAAAGAAAAAAATCAGGTTTCGACTATATAATGACACAGACAAGATATTGATGAGATTAATGAATGACAGTTTATTGTTCAATTAAAAGAAATGACAATTTGAAGAAATAACAAAAAAAAATGTTGCAAGTTATTTTCTTGCATCTACAGACATGGATATGTATTGCTATGTGTTAGTAAAATCCACTTAATATAATTAAACAATAGTACGAGAATTACAGAACAATACCATACTTAGCCAACAACTGGATGCTTTACTTTAAAGAAGAGAGATAGAAAACATAACTCTAGAGTGAAATTACAAAAGTGGATAATTGGTTTAAACTAGTTAAATAGATTAAGGTCATGCTCAAAGATAGCCTGCATTTAAATAACAAAATAAAGAAATCCCTCCCCAGTGGACATTTCTCAGACTTACTCAGCAATATTTTGAGCATATTACAGAGTTAAGGTTTTATCTATAATAAAATTAAACACTTCTGTGGTCCTTGGGGATTTAATTGTGTGAGCTTAGAAGGAAGTCTCGGAGGCATACCGTTTTTATATATGGCTAACTTGAGGTCTGGATAGCACTCCGGTTCTAACACAAAAGTTAGAGAGAGGGAGCCCATTTGCCTCAGTGTGATCTGAGCTCAGGATGGAGTATATGTGCTTTTGTCCAGTAGTAATAATTGAAAAAGAGTTAAGATCCACTTTATCATCAATGGCAGTCTTGGAGCGGTGTTAGCCTATGAATCAAAGATGACAGGAGCTATGGATATGTGCCGAGGCCCCCTCAAAAATCACCAAGTAGCACAATACAAGAGAAAATGCAGTCAACTGACCATTAAACTTTAAAACCTTAGTAAAAATATATATATGAAATAATATGACTTCAAAATCTTTCTGATACTGAGAGAATATCTATTATTAAAAATAATTACTTTATACCTTTTAACTAACATTAAAACATATAAAATAATAGGTATATTAAGTAATCGCTATTTAACTAGTTCACCCTTAGAGTTAATGGAGATTTAAGATTTTTTTAATTTATACATATATAACTGTACTGTACCCTCTCTTATATTTAGTCAAATTATAAAATGCTGAAGCTATATCCATTTTAGATAAATAGATATATATTAGTAAAACTCAGATTGACTTTAAGAAAGTATAAAAAATATAAGACAGGTTTGGATCTTTCTTATAAAATGCATAAAATTGAACACTGTAAAACATATACTCGAATATCATTTTCTTTTATATTTCTAAGTATAAATTAAAAAAAACATTGAATTATTTTCCTAAAAAAAAAACAATAGCATGTTCTGCTTTTTTCTCTCTCTTTCTAATATATATTTTAACAAAAATTATTGAAACCAATACAGCAGAAGGGAATTGGAAGGAGAAATTTTATTCAAAGAGTTTTCTAATAAATCTGAAATATTCCTGTTTCTAATAGCGGGTCGAACAAATAGAAATAAATGGAATTAAATTATTTCTCCCTTCCAGTTCCTCCAATATACATATGTTTATGCCAAGCTATAAGAAAAAAATTGTGTTTCTTTCTTTTTAAAAAATATAAGCAATATACAATTCAAGTAATGTATAATGGCAATCCATTAATCCCCCCCCCCCAAAAAAAAAAAGATTTAGGTATATATTAATAGGATTAAGAATTGGCATTATACTGGTCAAACAAAAAAAAATAACAATGAAAATGTCAAAAATTATCATGCTATATATATTAACACATTATAATTATCATACATAAATGACTTAAGTTTATAATTTAAGCCAACATAAAATACAAGTGAAAATTAAAGTTACCGGTAATGATTTAAGATTGCATATGTCTTTATTAGATGGGCATGAAGACATTCTGGTCAGCAATCCATACTGATGGCTTATGGTGATTTCTGTCCTTGGTTATCCATTTATAGCAGCAGGAAATTGTCAGGCAAGATTGGTCTACCATACTACATTTCTTGGGTTACATCTTTCAAGCTCCAGCAGACAGGAAAATGATCGAGAGATAGAGAGAAAAAGTCTACTCTACCATTTTGCTTACAGCACCCATTTTAAGTTCTTTTTATTCTTGTCTATAGAATGTTGGTGGCTTAAAAATTTATTCAGCAAGGGGTGAAGAGATTTTCTTGGTTGCAAAGAGCTCTTTCCAAAAAGTTAATTATATTTCATTTCCAATAAAAAATATCTTTGTGGCTGTTTTCAGTCCAAGCTGTAGAACTGAGTCAGGTAAAAGAAAGAGAACAATAGACAAGTTCTCAATTTATACCTAACTTGTTGGCCATCTTACATTCCAATTCCATTGTTCTGTTGTCTTATTTTTAATTAGTGTTTTTTTAATTAATTATTACTATCTAACAAATCTTTTTCTCCAATGAGTTCTGCGATTCTAGGAATTTTATTTTGTTATCTACAATAAAATCTTTTAATTTTATTTTGGAATGTTTTTAAAGTTTTTACTTACTTTAAAGTTAGTGTACATTCACTGTGGTTGGACTCAGGGTCTTTAGTTAAACCATAGTGAATGGTGAAGCAAACATATATATATATATATTGAACCGGATTGATTTCCGATTCAGTTGTTTATTGCTAAAATTTAAAAAAGGAAAAACAACTTAATTTTCATTAAATGTCGTTCAAATTTTTTATTATTATTAAAAAAAAAAGCTTACGTGTATTTAAACATATACTCCATTATATTTAAATAGGGCATTTTAATTTTTGTTTATAAAATTGATTTTAAAATAGTTTACTTTCACCACCTGTTTTAATCAATTTGATTAAAAAACAGGCGAGCTTGCTAGTTATATATTCCTGTTGCTTTTATTTTTAATCATTTTTAAAGTTAATTCTAAAAGCAGGGATTTAGTTTTGTATTTGTTATTTTGGTTACAATAATCCCTGGTTGGAATTTTTAAATTAGATTGAACAGAAAATTAATATTTGCCCTGCCTGAGATATAGAAAGAGACACTAAGGAAAGTTTTTCGTGGGAAATGTAGCGATAAGGATAGCCCACCAATTTTTAGAGAGGAGAGAGATTCAGTATTAGTGAGAGACACTTGGATTATCGCCTGCTGAGAGATATACCATTTTGGGTAGCAGTTCGGACATTTAATTCCTGCTAAAAACTTAAACAATTATTGAAATTCGTTACTGTGCAAGATGTCAAAATCTACCGCTATGAGTTTTGCCATCATCAGAATGTCTTGCTAATTTAAATAAAAGATGGACCCACGCCTGCCAGCTCTCCTTCAGTCATGCCATGAGCCTCTAAAATAAACCCTCCCTTACCTTGCTGCTGTCAAAGGACCTGAAAATGGACTAAAGATAAATGTGTGCACTCTATGCGAACTGTGCTTTACCATAAGATGAAATTTTCTTTTATTCTTTCCAGGGTAAATTTTTTTTAATTAAATCTCTGCTCAATCTAATAAACCTGTAATCTAAATTAATATTTAACCTCATATTGATTAGCTATATTTATTCTCTTTTATTGTACTTTGCTGTGTGTCTTGGAATCTTAGTTTTAAGATTCCAAGTTTGCTTTCAGTTTTTGTTTATTGGAGAGTGATGTGTGAGTTTTTCTATTTTTATGCCTTTTACTAAATGCTTTGGCAGTCGTGTATATTTTGAATGCTTACCTGTACTTATTTTAGTAGCCCAAATTAATTTTAAATACTGTGTTTGTGCTTTTGCAAACCACCAAATCTTTTGACTGGTGACTTTATTTTCATAGTCTTCGTTTCTTATATCTCTGAAAGTGGAAACTATAATTGTTTTTGCTTTGTAATTTTATAAGTCGCCAGCAGGAAGACAATATTTATCCCTTTCGTAAATTACAGGTGAGAGAGACTTTCGCTGTGAAAGTATTTATAGCTTTCATATTTTTGTACTCATGTGCACTCTCCTATAGATTTATTTTGTATTTACTTGTATAGCTTAAAATTTATCAGAGCGTGTACTCAGAACTTGTGTCATAAATTTATTTTTTTAATTATAATTATTGGTAATTCATTTTATTTAAATTCTGGGGCAGACGTAACTGATTTTCTAATGATTTACTTGTCTTCTATTGAGACTTTTAATTCTTAGATTAGTTTTCGCCAATCGTTTGGTTGGGGATTCGCCAGTCTTAATTGTTTGTTTTCCTTTCATTTTCAATCATATTTTTTGGTTGTCCTTGAAGTGAATCAATCACCTTTATTTTAAACATAATAATACGTGCAGCTTCTACCAACAGATGACATTCGTGGTCTGACACCTTTTTCGAATCTTGGAAAGCTTGCCGGCACTGGTTTCATTGATTTGTTTCAAGAATGTATTGTGTAAGTATCTGAAAGTGAAAACCAATGTTTGGGTGAATCTCCTGCTGAATGCAATTGCTTCCTCCCTGTAGAATTCGTTATTAGAGGGGCAGTAAGTCTGCCAGAGAATTGCATTTTCATCTTTCTGGTACACGCCTGAGATAACCCTATTGATTTTCATGTAAACTTTTTCTTACAAGTTATTTTACTCTTAAATAAAACTTTAAAATTTGTTTAAACTTAATTTGGCTGACGTTTGTCTTTATGCTTTGCTTTCTCAATTGTCTAAACAACATTTAGAATATCTTGTTTCTCCCTGAGTTTAGTCTGGCGTATTTCGGTTCGCATATCCTGTCCATCCTTAAAATAAATGTCTAGTTCCAATTTTCGGTCTAGTGGCACCCTCGTGGTCAGTATATGCAAATCAAAGATCTTTTGTCCGTTACAATATATATATATATATTTAATGTGTATATATGTATAGCTTCAATATATATATATATATATATATTAGCAATTACAACCATTTTTAAAATTAAATGCTAATCTTTATCTTAATATATAAACCAAAATTCTCACCGAATTTGTCTTGAAGTTGCTACTAGAATGATTTTTACTATTTATTTCTGTTAGTGAATAATCCAGATAAACTATATATGTGGTACTATGTTTTTATTTGCAGAAATATCTGGTGAAACTATGTTATGTTTTGTAATGGATGGGCAATGCTTTTTTTAAAATGGCAGGTGTTAAATTGAGTAAATACAAATATAATTGATTTTTTGTATAAAATATATTTATTTTATTGAATAAGTGTAATTATCAGATATATTAATATTTTATTGAATATATATGTTAACATTTGGCCCACAAAAAGTTAAATGTTTTAAAAACATTCATACATTGATAACGGCTTTGTAGAACTTAAATTTTAATGCACAATGGCATTAGTAAAAATTAAAAAATAAGTACAATCTTATTAAGATTCTCGAAACTGAATATGTACAATTCATTTGAAAATTAATAAAGAATAAACGATAATAATTCCTTATCAATCAACAAAACATTTTGTATTCAATGCATGCCTAAATGGTTATTATGGATTACTGACATTGGAAAAAAGTTCTTCAAAATCTATTCCCAGTGGTTCTTAGACTTGATATTAATAATGCAATTTACTAAAACTCAGTATTGAATATTCTTTGAAAAATATTAAATATAACGTAAAAACATTAATTTTGCTAAGTATACAATGCGATAATAAAATTAGGGCACTTTGGAATTAGAGCTACTGTGACATAATCTTTTTCCGACATTAATAATTCTAACTTTGCCATCTCATAAAATAATAATAAGATAATAAGTAAAGGAAAATATAGGATTTTTGAAATAATACTTTCCGTACAGTGATTATTACTGAGTGCTTCACATTCGTTAAAGTTGCTTGGAAAAATAATGACTACCGTTTATAATGAAACTTGATTGAATTAAGTTAGTGGTTTATTTTTAATATTTTTGTTTTGTTAAATGCTACTGCGTTTCTATCAATAACAATGCAATTTTAATGTTTACATTTTAAACCACTAAAATAAAGTGTAACAAAACTTTTATGCTTTAGTTTCATCATCATCAACCATTATCAATCCACTGCAGGATGAAGGTTTCTCCAAGTTTAATCCATCTTCTCCTATCTTTAGCTTCTCTTCTCCACATAAACCCTGCATACTTTCTTATTTCATCCATCTCACATGTGGTTTCTTTCTGGGTCTTTTAAGTCTCTTCGAATCCAGTTTAAGATTTCAATTGCCCATCTATTATCATCTCTTCTAGCAATATGTCCAGCCCAACTCCACTTCAATCTTTTAATTTTTTCAATGAGGTCAGTAACACCTGTTTGTTCTCTTACCCATACATTGCATTTTCGATCTCTTCTTGTTACTACCAACATGCATCTCTCCATACTTCTTTGAGTGGTCTGGAGTTTCTGTATTGCTCTTCTATTAAGTGTGCAAGTCCCAGATCCATAAGTAAGAACTGTAAAACACATTTGTTAAAAACTTTCCTTTTCAAACACATAGGCATATTTCCTTTTAGTATCAAGTTATTTCTACCAAAAGCACTCCAACCAAGTTTAATTCTATGATTAATTCCATCCATTATGTTTCCATCTTTATTAATAATCTGACCTAGGTATTTGTAACTGTTAACTTCTTCTAATTCATCATAATCAATCTTTATTTTCATATTTTGAGCAAATCGATTAAACATTCCTTTAGTCTTTTTAACATTTATCTTTAGTTCAACTTTCATCTGATAACTCCTGCAACATTTCCTGCAGCTCTGAAGCATTATTTGAAAAAACAACTATATCATCTGCAAAATCTAAAGGACTTAAATAATCTCCATTTACTTTCACTCCTTTAGTTTCTTATTTTAATCCACAACATATTTCTTGCAACACTGCTGTAAAAATTTTTGGAAATATGGAGTCACCTTGTCTTACCCCTTTCTCAATGTTGACTTTCCCAGTATCATTATGTAATCTAATTGTTTGTTGTTGCATTTTTATAAATATTCTTTAAAATATGACAATATCCTGGATCTATACCTTGATGATCCAATGCTTTCAACACTGAAGAAATATTTATAGAATCAATTTCCTTTTCATAATCAACAAATCCAAAACATAATGGCAACTCATATTCATTTGTTCTTTCTATAACTTCTCTCAATACGTGGATATGATTTATTGTACTAGAACTACTTTTAAATCCAGCTTGTTCCCTTGGTTGGTGGAAATCTAATGTTTTTCGTAGACGAGTTGTAATTATCTTGGTAAAAAGTTTGTATACAACTGATAAAAGGCTCATAGGTCTATAATTTTTAATATCTTCTTTATCACCTTTTTTAAATATTAATATTATTACTGCATCCTTCCAATCATCTGGTACATCTTTATCATTTAGACATTTGGTATATAACTTTGCTAAAAAAAATTCTATTTCTTCACCTGCTTTTTTTAATATATCAATTATAATTCCATCATTACCTGGAGCCTTTCCTTTCTTCATACATTTAATTGCATGTTTCACTTCTTCATTTAAAATTATGGGCAATTCAGAAGATGTAATAGAAATATGAGGTACTTATTCTTTATTACTATATAATTCTTGATAATAGTCTTCTACCCATTTCATAATGTCATCTCTCTTTTTAGTAATAATTCCATCTTTTTTTCTTATTGCAGATATAAATTTCCTACCAATACCAAAATGTTGGTTTACATTCTTGAGACTTTTATTTTCTTCTATACAGCTTTCCTTGCTAGTTCACAGTTATACTTTCTTATATCATTTTCAACTCTTTTCCGTACCATTTTACAAAATTCAAGATATTCAATCCTTTTTAATGCATCATTTTTGTATATCTTCATATTCCTTCTTTTCTTCATAAATTCTCTAGTCTCAGTAGAAATTTTGTTGGTCAATTGCTGCTTTTTTCTACCAGCTATTTTTGTTGCAGTTTTTAAAAGTGTATCAGTTATTTTCGTATTAATTTCATTCAAATCTGAATCATTTTCAAAATCTACTAATACTTAAAACCGATTTGTACGTTTTAATTTAAATTCATTAGAATGTTTCTGAAGATTAGGAATATCAACTGTAAAAATTGTTTTTCTTAATAATTTTTGTCTCTCTAGTTTTGCATTAACAGGTATCTTACATCTTACTAATCGATGATCACTTCCTGTGTTAAATTTATTAAGAACATTACAATCTTGAAATATGTATTTTCTGTTAGTCAAAATATAATCCAATTCTCCTGTACCATCATTGGGATGCTTCCATGTTCATTTCCTTTTAACATTTTTCTTAAAAAAAGAATTCATAATATAAAGTTATTCTTTTTCAGCAAACTCCACTAGTCTATATCCTCTCTCATTTCTATTACCATAACCAAAATTACCTACAGCACTTTCATCTTTCATTTGTTTACCAATTCTAGCATTAAAGTCTCCCATAACAATTTTAAAATGTTGTTTACTCTGATCGAAAGCCTTTTGTACATCCATATAAAAATCTTCTACTACTTCATCACTATAAGCACTTGTTGACGTTACAGCCTCCTGGGAATAAGGGCCATGATTTATTTTAGTCTGTCATAATTTGTATATATCTATTGGAAAAATATCATTTACACAATCATTCATTCTGCCTTATCAGGCAACTGAGAATAAAGACCATGGTGTTTTTTTATCTTAAACTCAGAGGTAAAAAGCCAATAAACTCACCAGGCTGGCTAATGCATGTTCGTGAGCAGCCCATCCATGTTCGTATACTATATGAATAACCACATAGTAATAACAGCTGCAACGACAAGAACGTATGGAGTGGACAATATGAGTTTGCCCTGCTCGGTTCCTTTAAGGCCTCCAAGAAGAATCAAAGGGTCTCCTTTCAGTTAATAGCAAACTCCTTTCTGCAGCCTGCTTTAATTTATGAGATTGTAAATTTAAAATACCTATTTTAGGAGATACACATTGTAGGAAAATCAAATAGTAATAATGAAGAAGCAAAAAAATAAATACTAACGGGTCAGTAATTAAAGAAACTGAGGTGAAATATTTACTAAAAATACTTTGTAATAAATGAATACAAAAAATGTCATTAGACAGCTCTCAATTAAAAAAATGTCCACTTCTATTAAAAATGAATCAGACGTTGCACAACAATTTTAATTACTTTTTATAAATGTATAATATATTATATAAATTACTATTATTTATTGTGGTATAATTTATCGTGTACACTAAAATGCTTTATTGAAAGCAAAAATGATCACTTATAAACGATCTTGTTATAAATAGTTAGCCGGCTTTTATATACATTTTAGTGATAACCTTATAATCAGTATACGTTATGTGAAATTGGCTATTTTTAAAACTATATTATCGTCCATTTGTAATTCAAATTATAAATGGATGATAATTTACTGAAAAAAAATAATGAAAGCAATTTTGAGATAAGATAAAAAATATTTTTCTATTAACTTAAAAATACAAATTTCGACATTTTCCCCAATAATTAAAACATTCATACAAGAATTTATTGCTAAAAAAAACTAAATAAAAAATATTTTTGAAATACCTAAATAAAAGAAATGTTCGGTTTGATTCTGTAATGTACTTCCAAACTGTTCGCGCCTTTTGAATTGACACTTACTTTTATTGATATGTATGAAAGTAATGATATTTACAATAATTTCTGAGTATAAAAATAATTGAAATTATTATTACTTGATAGTGATTAATTAAAGATTTGAAAATATTTCTTTGCACAATTTAATTATAATTTACTGTAAAAATGAAATTTTTTCAATTAAATATTTAAAAAATTATTATTAAATATAACTAAATTGACTATTTATTTAGAAAACAAAATTTTTTAATTAATACATTATTAAAATATAGAAATTTTTATGTTTTAGTGATCTCAAATTATCTTAAGTGAGACTGGTCCAAACCACAATGTAATTAAGATGGATAAATAGTACAATATAGCGGACCATTGAAATGATAATTGCAAGAAAATAAATAGCCCATGGCATAATAATTTGGAAAACTACATCAATGAATCGATTATTTCCAGCAAGGAAAGAAATCTGGATATCTATATCGTAGAAGACTATTTGAAAGAATTAATAAAAACAATATTAGTCAACGTTTAATAACCTTGACTACTATTTGGTAGAATGCAGTGTGTCATGCTCAAGACTAACAGGAAGTTGCAAGCTAATGGAAATATTGTACCTATGCACAAGACAAGCTACTTACGGCTGAAGTATTGAGGTTCAAAAGTAAAGCCTTACCATTATTTCCCCAACAATAATTTTACTGTTATCAACTAAATTTTTGCAAATACTATAATTGAGGCAAAATCGAACATTTGCATATTGTAAACATCTATAATAAATAATTTAAAGCTTAGATATAGAGTTGTGGATAATTATTTCATGATAGGAACATCATTCCAGTAGTAATATTGATATGACATAATATTTTTATTAAATGTTAATATATATATATACTATACTATAAAATGCAGTAATTTTATGTATTTATGAGCGAATATTGTTTGGAGAATTTTTGAAATAAAAAGGGAAAATGTAACTTTTCATTTAAGTCTTATTTGATAAGAGATTAAGAACTATTGCTTCAAATTAATGTATTATTTAATACAATAACTTTGCATATTTTTTAATTATAACATTTTGATTAAGAGATTTTCAATCAATTATTGATTCCATTGCTATGAGAGCATTATCACGCTCTGCTTCCGCTTGATATAGTTGCATACTATACAAGATTTATTCAGTGTTATATAAAGTTTTTGCATATATGGCAGCTGGATTGTAAATTGGATGGAAGAAAATAATGTACACCTGGGTCTCATTTTATGCGGTAAATAGGTTCCTCAGAAAACAGGCACACAAAAAAATTGCACAAAAATAGACTTAACTTACCTTGAAAAATGGAGGATATGTTCTAGTAATTTTTCAGAAATTGTATAAAAGTGAAGCAACAAGGAAAAATTACTTTAAAATTCGCATTAAAAAAATAAAGAAATAAAGTATGACTAATAAAAAATTTCAAATATTTGAAAAAAATAAATACAAGACAAACTTTGTTTATTAACTACAGTATTTAATTTTACATTTTTTCATATATATTTTAGTCATTACCACTATTTGACAATATGTGTTTGTTTGTGAACTGATAAGAAATCAGATTCGTGATGTGATGTACAACTAGTGCTGCTTTCAGTCCTGTGCTGTGTTAATGGTTTCTGTTTCTATATTCAAAAAATGAGATTGCAATCAAAACAAAAAGATTATACATTATCATTAGGATGATTGTTTTCAGTTTAAAAAATCAATAAAATATTTGTTATTTGTTTAAAAATCTAAAAAAATTATTTCTGTTATATCTAACAAAATATGTTTTAGAGGTTTAAAATTTTTGAATATTTATTGTGATATTTTTATACATAAGTATAATCTATTATTATTATTTACTCATTAATATAAGTAGGTTATTTACATAGAAATTAAGATTCTAAATACAGCTTCAGGCCATATTCATATTAGCTGGTAATATAACATTATATTTTTGAGAAAAAAAAAGCATTTCAAGAAAAAATAAGTTATAAATAATTTAAATTTCTTGATATCTAATAAATATAGTGAAATATGAATGATATTAAGAAGAAATATGAATTACATAACTTCAAAATTGCATAAAAAAATCCGCATAAAATGAGACCCAGGTGTAATGGGAGAAATGCAAGGAAGTTTTCGATCAGATAGGCATATAGGAGATAGTTTATTTGTAGTTACATAATTTATAGATATGAGTAGAAATACAGGTATATAGTTATATATGGTTTTTTATAGATATAGAACTGACATATGATGGAGTAAATAGAAATAGATTACAGTTAAGTTTAGTAAATTTTTATATGGATAGACCTTTAGTGGCTCTTATTAAGAGATTGTATGAAAATAATTACTATATTATCAATCGGGGAATATAGAATCAGTTAGACAAGGATGCCATATATCATCTAATTTGTATTTGTTTTATTTTAGAGAAATGGAGAGAGCAATAGAAAGATTAGAAAGAGAAGCTAGAGATACCATTAATAGGTGGCAAGGGAGTATATACAGTATCAGGTCTTTTATTTCCAGATGATATCTTTTTGGGCACAGAAAGAAGGGAAAATATGGAAGTTATGCTGAGAAAATGCACCAGGGTGGGTCAAGAGATGGGCATTAAATTTAGTGAAGAAAATCAAAAGTAATGACAATTAATACTGGCAGAAAAAATGACAAAATTTTTTATTTGGGATATAAAGTTAAGAATTGTGAATATGTATAAAAATGAGAATTGTCTTAAGTAATCAGAGAAATCGATTAAATGAATGGAGAAAAAAATTATAAATGAAGCAAAGAAAAGAAAGTAACTGATGACATTAATAGAATTTTTATATAATAAATATGATGTAGCAAGAATTGTATGATCAGGCATGGCAGTAGCAGGGTTAACATATGGTAATGATGTGTTATGTTTTAGTAAAGGGGTGTTAGATTAAGATATGTAGGAAGACATGTATTAGATGCAGATGTGTGGACAGCAAATGAGGCAATTCAAGAAGAAATGGGATGGCCAGCTTTTATATGAGATGCAAAAAGCAAAATGAAAATTGTCGATAGATTGTAGTTTTTGGATAATAAGAGAATAGCCAAAATAGTATTTAATTGGGTTATGAGTAAAGGACAAGCAACAAAATGGTTGATAAAGGTATGCAGAAGATTTTGATATCGAATTTATGTCAGTGTACTTATACAAAAAGTTGGATGATTGTGTTACGAGAATTATTGAGTGTTATAGTAGAAAGTAATAGGGTAGAAGAATAGATACATTAATTAAAAATAAGGAATTGAAGAGATGTAGGACAAATATGGATAGTAAAAGAGTTTAAATATATATCAAATTAAACAGAATACTGTCTGTCAGTCAATTTATGGTAATAGCAAGGAAAGTCGTTTACTGCTTAAATCTCAAACAGGAACTTTACCAACAAGGGAATGTATACATAAATGAAAAAATGTGGATGATTTAGTCTGTAAGTTGGGTAAGGAAGGCATAAAAATATTAGGCATATGTTAATTGAATGTAAATGCCCACAAGCAGAAAGTATACAAATAATGACATTTGTGGAATAAATATAAATAAGGTGCTTACACTAAAAGTGAGTTCTTGGTTTTTATGCTGGATTTGAGAAAACATAAGGGGCATTTAGATATAAAGGCCATGTAGTTGACAAAGATTATGTTGTGAAATGAGATGGAGCAGAATAGAGAAGATTATATAGAAAATACTTAGGGCAGAGAATAGAAAGAAAAGGTAAAGTGGCTAACAGATTTATTTGGACATAGTGGCTGAGAGATTCCTGACTCTGAAAAAGGAGATGTCACTGTGCATCACATTGCATAGCAAGAAATGCAATGAGGTTTTAGATTGGATAGACATATAGGAATTAGTTTATTTGTAGCCACACAACTTATAGATTTGACTATGAATACAAGACAGTTATATGCAGTCTTTATAGATATCAAGAATGCTTACAATAAATAGAAATAGTTCATGGATAAGTTTAATAATTTGGGGATGAATGGAGCTGTCATGGATCTTATTAAGAGATTGTATGAAAATAACCATTATACATATCAATTAAGAAATATAGCATCAGTTTAAGAGTTAAAAGTGGGGTAGGATTAAGGCAATGATAGCCTATGTCACCTATTTTGTTTTTGTTATATATGAGAAAAATGGAGAGAGCAATAGAAAAACTAGGAAGAAGGTTAGACATACAATTAGTAAATGGCAAGTGAGTTTATATATATTATCAGTTCTTACTTCTTATGCACAGAATGTTCGGAAGTTATGGAAGTTATGCTGAAAACGTGCTCAGGGGTGGGTTAAGAGATGGGAATTAAATTTATTGAAAAAAATCAAAAGTAATGTTGGTAAATGCTGGGGAAAGAGAAGAGGAAAAGTGATATAAAGTTAAATGTGTGAATAGGTATAACTATTTGGAATCATCTTAAGTAATCAGAGAAATTGTTTCGATGAATGGAAGAAAAAATTGATAAATGAAGCAAAGAAAAAAAGTGACTGTTGAAATTAACAGTGTCTTTAAATAATAAATATGATGTAGCCAGAACTGTATGGAAGGGAGTAGCAGTAGCAGTGTTAACATATGGTAAGGATAAACAAAGCAAAACTCTTCATACAGTATTGCCACCCTGTGCCAACCAGAGTAATCAATGAATGCCAGAAGGCTTGTTCATAAAATTCCTATCTAATGCCTACTCATCCAATATCCCCAGACTAGTTTCTGGCTTGAGGCCATCGTCAGTAAGAAGCTTTGGATCTGAGAGCACTGCACCTAGATCTTAGGATCTAATGCAACCCTCCAGCACCCACTTTTTATCTCTACTTAACTACACAACTATGAGAATGAAATTGGAAAAACACAAAAATGTTTTCAATCTAAGCTCAATAGCTTATATAGTCATATGGGTCTGAACTCAGTTCAGCATCCATACATTTTGGTATCTTTGGCTCTTTAACAACCATAGCCACCACTATTCTATTATGCAGGATTGGTGTTAAACTATTAAGCATCACATGATCACTATCTCTTATACTAGCACATATTTGTTTATAAACAAAGCAAAACTCTCCATACAGTATTGCCACTCTGTGCCAACCAGAGTAATTAATGAATGCCTGAAGGCTTGTACATAAAATTCCTATCTAATGCCTACATCCAATATCCCCAGCCTTCTGGCATTCATTGATTACTCTGGTTGGCACAGGGTGGCAATACTGTATGGAGAGTTTTGCTTTGTTTATAAACAAATATGTGCTAGTATAAGAGATAGTGATCATGTGATGCTTAATGGTTTAACACCAATCCTGCCTAATAGGATAGTGGTGGCTATGGTTGTTAAAGAGCCAAAGACACCAAAATATATGGGTGCTGAACTGAGTTCAGACCCATATGACTATATAAGCTATTGAGCTTAGATTGAAAACATTTTTGTGTTTTTCCAATTTCATTCTCATAGTTTTGTAGTTAAGTAGAGATAAAAGGTGGGTGCTGGAGGGTTGCATTAGATCCTAAAATCTAGGTGCAGTGCTCTCAGATCCAAAGCTCCTCACTGACGATGGCCACAAGCCAGAAACTAGTCTGGGGACACTGGATGAGTAGGCATTACATAGGGATTTTATGCACAAACCTTCTGGAATTCATTGATTACTCTGGTTGGCACAGGGTGGCAATACTGTATGGAGAGTTTTGCTTTATTTATAAACAAATATGTGCTAGTATAAGAGATAGTGATCATGTGATGCTTATATGGTAAGAATACATTATGTGTTAGTAAAGGGGTGTTAATTATTTAGAAAAAGTACTAAGGGAAGTAGGAAGACATGCATTAAATGCAGATGTGTGGACAGCAAAGGAGGCAATTCAAGGATAAATGGAATGGTCAATATTTTATATGAGAGATGCAAGAAGCAAAATGAAGTCGGTAGTTTGCAATTTATGGATAGTAAGAGAATAGTGAAAATAGTATTTAATTGAGTTATGAGTAAAGGACAGGTAAAAAGATGGGCGAGAAAGGTAGTATGGTGGATAAAGTCTTTCAGTCAGTACACTTATACAAAATTTGTGTTGATTATATTAGGAGAAATTGTTGAGAATTATAGGAGCAAAGAATATGATAAAAGTATAGATGCATCAATAAAAAATAGAGAGTTGGAGAAATGAACTAGTATGGAGAGTAAAAAGTGTTTAAATGTACATAGAAGCAAACAGAATATTGGCTGTGAGTTAATTTATGATAATAGCAAGGAAAG
Organism: Epiperipatus broadwayi; assembly: GCA_028023455.1. Lineage (NCBI taxonomy): Eukaryota > Metazoa > Onychophora > Udeonychophora > Euonychophora > Peripatidae > Epiperipatus > Epiperipatus broadwayi. Next base: position 4,591,517 of record JAQFVV010012424.1, read on the forward strand.
TACTTTACTGTTTAAGGCTGGAAGAGGATCGTTAGCAACAAGGGAATATACATATAAATGGAGAACTGTGTGATTTAGTCTGCAAGTTATGTAAGAAAGGCATCGAAAATATTGGAATTTGTGAATTGGATGTAAATGCTTACAAGCAAAAAGGGTTCAAATAATGAAGTTGTGGGAGAATAAATATAAACAAAGTGATTATACAGAAACAGGGTTCTTAGCTTTTATGCTGGGTTTGGAAAAGGATAAGAGGTATCTAGACATAAATGCTATAGAGCGGTCAAAGATAATGCGGAAATGAGATGGATTAGATTAGAGAAGAATGTGGGAAAGACTTAGGGCAGTGAATGGAAAGGGAATGTAAAGTATTTAACAGGTTTCTCTGGGCATAATGGCTGAGAGATTCCTGATTTAGATAAAGGAGAAGGCATAGTGCTTCTCATCGTATAGCAACAAAATAAAATGTTTACACTATTATTTACTTAATTTATTAATACAAGACCATTTTAAATTTAAAAAAATTAAATAATTTATTGCGGAATAAAAATAATTTATTTAACAAACGATAGCAATTATTTAAACAAATATTTACATTGATGAGAAACGGAAATACAAAAAAATATTTCTGTATTTATGATATAATAATTTGTAAAATAGTAATAATTCTCTGCACACAGTAAGGCCATTCGTTGCTAGCCATAACAATCAATAGATGCTAGAAGATTTGTGCATCAAAATTTCTAATATCTACTCATCCAATATTCACTGACTAATTTTTAGCTTGTGGATTTCATCAGCGAGGCAACTTGGATTTGAGAGCACATTGCACCTAGATCTTTGATTCTAATGCTACCCTCGAGCAGCCACTTTTTATTTTTTAGTTAACTATAAAACTACTAGTATAAAATGAAAACACACTAATGTTCCAAGTTCCTTCACTTGTATACTCATACAGATCTGAACCCAATTCAGTACACGGTGCTTTTAAATCCAAGGCTCTTCATTAATGAAGGCCACAAGCTAAAAATTAGTCTGGAGATAGTGTATGGGTAGGCAACAGATAGGGATATTGATGACAACGTTTCTAGCATTTACTGATTGTTACGGCTTTCACTTGGTGGCACTACTGTATGGAGAGAGTTGCTACTGTTTTTTATCAGCTTGTGTAGCAAAAGAAATTTGTGAATATATGAATTTGTAAAATAATAGTATTTATTAAAAAATAAGAATCTCTAATTAATATATTTTCGTAACAAAGTTTGGAAAGGAAATCTATTTAAAAATATGAAGTAATATTACTGTTTTAGAGAGCAGTTCTGGAGAAAAAATTAATTTAACAGATAAAAAATACATTAATAATTTTATGGAAAAAAAGTAATATAATTTATTTAGAGAGCAGTTCTCGAAAAAAAAAAATTTTTTTAAGAGATAAAAATACATTAATAATTTTATGCAAAAAAATTCAGTCAATGGTACTTTTGTAGAAGCGATATGACACAGAAGTTCGCCACTCTTGTTTTGGATAATTATTCATTTTAAGGAGCCTCAACTATTTGTTTATGTTTATTTTCTCAAAATATTCTACCGAACATGTGTTACTTATTAAAATTAACAATATTAAAAAAATAAATTATGTTACAATAACCTTTAAAAAATATTACTAAATGGCTTATAAATTCTATTTCACAACATGTAAGTAATAATTTTTTATGTATATGATAGAGTATGAAAGTGAACACATTGCAAACATCGTTGTCATTATTTGTGCGGCATTTTATTGTGTTTAGTATAATATTTTTGAGCTTTTACTTCACTTATTTTTTTTGTGAAAATGATTAAAATTTAGAATCTTCCAATGACAGAAAAGACAAAAAGCACAGATAAACTTCGAGACAACACATCGATTCCTATTTAACAGAATTTATGTTGTGCAGAGACTGCCTAAAAATCGTTTTTTAATGATACATTTGTGTGGTCATGATGAATGCTATTATGGATTTCGATTCCTATTTAACAGAATTTATGTTGTGCAGAGACTGCCTAAAAATCGTTTTTTAATGATACATTTGTGTGGTCATGATGAATGCTATTATGGATTTCTGTCTACCCATATGCCAATATGAAGAACCTACATTTTTAACACACTTCTGTTATACTTTTTCTAATCAGCTTTTTTATTTGTTATTTATATTAAATTTCCTTTGATTACAATCATTTGTAGATCTGTATATTTTCTTTTGTTTTTAGAATCATATTAAAAAATAATATTAGGTGTGAAAGCTTGTAGTCAGCCATATTGTCGTGCACTTTACAAATTGTAAACTTATAAAGTTCATGGCAAAGTTTGTTTATAATATTACATACACATAAGCTGATCACTGATAAATGCATGTAAATTCATAAAATACATGACTGGAAGTGTGTTCCTTCTTTTTAATATTATATAGCATTATATAAATAATAGACTTTAATACAAAATTGGCTTAGTATTTAAAACGTTTATCAAACATTGATTAATAAAATATATGCATGCTTCACATTTCTCCAGATATATTGGTTAAATTGGATTCAGTAAAGTCAAGCATGATACCTTCCAACAATACTTCACATATAGAACTCAAAATATTTTTAATTCTTATTAATGAGTAATATTGTTATCTTAAGATTATCACTATGTCTTCTAATCAAAGGTCAAATGATTTTGAAGCAGATGCATCTGTGCTGGTTAGAGATTATAATAGTCTAGTATTTAAAAAGTTTATCCAACATCGACTAATAAAATATGTTGAATGCTTACACATTTACCCACATGTATTGGTTAAACTTGAGGCAATAAAATTGGTATCTCAAAGTCTCAACAATTACTTGCACAGATAAATCCAATGGTATTTCATATGATGAATCTTAAAATATTCTTGGTTATTATAAATGGTTGATATTATTAACTCACGATTATTTATAAGACTTAAAAATCGATCAATTAATCTCAATAGTCTTAATTCTTATTAAAGGGTGATATTACTAACTCAAGATTATATATAAAGACTTCTAATAAAATGTCAAATAATCTAGAATTACTTAATCATTTGTCTTGGCTAAAGATTATACAGTCAAATGCTCAATTGATATTTAATTATATATCTGTTAGAATGTAAATAGCCAGGTCAATGATTATTAATGAACTATGGGATATTTACAGAAAATATCAGAGAATATGAAAGACATTCATTTAAAAGCAATATTTCCACGTTCATTAGTGATTGTTATCATCTATAATGTTTGTTAACTGTCACTAATTGTAGTTAGGGAAAATAAATTATAAAAAAAAGCTTCTAATTAAAATGTTATTTATCTATGAATTCGAACTCAGACTTTCACACGACCCACCACTCTCTGTACCATCTCATATTGCTGACCCACCTGATCACACACATGTTCAAAAGATAAATAATCACCAATATACATATTTCATACTAAACCAGCAATCATCAGTTGGTCTAGATTACTATCCTCACACATATATATAATCAGTACTCAGCTTTATATTAAGATAGCCAATCTTTATACTTTAATGGACAGCTTTAAACTAATCTAACTCACAACTCTTTAGCCTTCCATTTCATTGAAAATCTGATGATGGAACGTTCAAAGCCCTTGTTAGTGCCAAGGTTGTCATCCTACTCATGTTGACGTATTAGTCATTCTGACCCTTCATGTACAGGAGAATAATCCATTTATACATGCATATGCGAGGGATGGGCAGACCTTTTACACACTATTTATATAAATTAATACATTGTACAGGCTTAAACCTGCATTTATATATGTAATATATGCGGAATTCGAACTCAGACTTTCACATGACCCACCACTCTCAGCTGTGTTTAGCATGAAATATGTATATTGGTGATTATTTATCTTTTCAACATGTGTGTGATCAGGTGGGTCAGCAATATGAGATAGCACTGAGAGTGGTGGGTCGTGTGAAAGTCTGAGTTTTAACCCTGCATATATTACATATATAAATGCAGGTTTAAGCCTGTACAATGTATTAATTATCTATGAATTAAAAATTATATTTGAATGCAGTAAATCGTCAATATATGGAGAGTCATATTTTAAAACATTGAGTAGTGAGATGGATGCTCATTTTCATTAATAATTGTGAACAGATAATACTATAGTAAATCTTCATTGACAATAAGCAGTAGAAGTATTCTTTCTCTACCGAATGTGTTTAGATAACACTATAATATACATTCTCTACCGAGAAAAGAACATTTTTACTAATGAATGTGAACAGATAATATTATAACATATGTCTAACTAAAATTACATTGTTATTAATAAATATAAACAAATAATACATAGTATACTGCAACCATATGCATACACAACATAGTATATATATATATATATATATATATATATATATTGTAACAGTCAGAATCATGTGTTCAGCCAACAAGATTCAGAGACCTAGCAAAAGTACATCAAACCCAGCATGTTGGGGATATGGTAGTCACAGAACAGTACTAAGCTTTAACCTATTTGCCAGTGCTCCAAAATCTCCACTATCTGACCAATGCTTCTGATGCTACTCATAGTAATCATTTCTTTTAGTCCTGGTGATCAGGGTGATGAAAGAACTCTACAGATTCAAACTCAGCCTCAGTCCCGAATTAGATACTAAATTAATTGATCAAATACTCACCAACTCCAATAAAAACCTAATAGTTTGACAAGGCTTAGAATAACATTTTATCTACATCAGGAGTTTTGATTAGACTCCCAGATCACTTAATTAAGTGTGGATATAGTTGGATGGATGTGGTGAACCAGGGAAAGACACGACCAATGTATAAACATAATTTATTAAGAACAAATTCAATAAGACATAGGTTAACAATTATAATATTTGGATCTCATTATGATACATGTATGAGCATTACAAATGAACTAGAAGTTAATAATAACAACAATATTTAAATATCAGTATAATATGTGTATGAGCATTACAAAGGAACTGTGTTTTAATAATGATAACAACATTTATGTATCAGTATGATACACGTATGAGCATTACAAATGAACTAAAAGTTAATAATGACAACAATATTTACATATCAGTGTCATATGTGTATGAGCATTACAAAGGTACTATGTTAATAATGATAACAACATTCATGTATGAGCATTACAAATGAACTACATGCAAATTTGATCAAGAAATATGCCACTATAAAACTAATATGCCAATTGTCAAGAGTTGGATCATTACCTTGTTATATATTATTAAGCTAGAGACCAGAAATATATATATATATAACAAATTGATGTGTGTGTTTACCTACATAGGGGAAGTTAAATATTTTTTATTATTATATTTATTTGATTAATCCCAGCAGGAGTTATAGAACAAAGCATAATTCTAGCTCCCTTTATTAACAATAACATTATAGACATCGTTTATTTATCCTACACAATATTACTAACAGGCATGATTAATAAACCTATTTACAGAAGACAATGGTATATGGAGTTGAATTCTGTGCTTGCTACATTATTATTGACATTGGCTGGATAGGCCAATCTTCATTATCAAGTAATATATATATATATATATATATATATATATATATATATATATATATATATATATATTTTCCTATGAAGACATGTCTGCCAATGGTATGGTACATGCAGGAAACTGGAGCATGGGTTGTGAATCACTATTGGCATATAGGGTACTCATTTATTGTCTCAAAAAACATGGTTATCTCCACTACTGGTAAAATATCCATCTGGCAGATCACATAGTATTACTCAACATATATTCATTTATTGGAAAGTATGTAGGCATAGATTATTCTACAAAGTAAAACTGACATACTTGCCAAAAGGCACTAACTCATATATGGATAGATATCTAAGCATGTATTTAAATTTTAATAAAATAAGAAATGATGTGAAAATCAAGATAACCATATTTTATAGGCTATAAAATGCCCAAAAGCTTAACTATAAAGCTTAATTACAAATTATCATAATAAATCACTAAGGAGGCAATAAGATATGCCTGCTGAGACAGAGTATTTTCTCCTAGATATATGCATCATTAAATAGATATAGCAGAATGAACACATACTTTCATAATAAAAAACATTGCCCGTTTAACATTTAAGAAAAAAACATGATTATTTCTTTTAACACATAAATAATCACATATATAAATTATTTCATTTAATTGTCATAACAAATTTCAAACAAATATAAATTAAATAGATGTGGACTTAAATAATTATTTTCGCACTCATTTTTTTCTTAATTTTGTTAATAAAATATTGGTTTGATTGCATTTATACCAGTAGATTGCAAGTTTTAATTCAAATATTTGTTTTTCTTTTTTTAAAACAAACAAATGAGAACATTTTAACTAACAAGAATTTGGATGAATTATTTAAAAAATTCAAGCTTGCGCTTGTTACTTTAAAGTTATAAAATAATTATTACTCTCCATCCTAAAGATTGGAGATAAAACAACAATTTATGCATTAATTGATTACATATTGCAATGTCGTTCCTCCCATATTTGTTAGTTGGCATATCAGTATAATATAGACAATGTAAATCACTAAGATATATGTATAACTAAAGAAAAGTGAGTGACATATTTCAAAAGAAATAATAAAAAAATCGATGTTATATAGTTTACAGAATTTTGTACCATTAACAATTAGAAATTAAATTCTAATATAGACTGATTTGTAATCAAAGAGTTACTACACTTATATATATATTTTAACGATCGGGGAAAAAGACTTACGTAAACTGCACTACAGGGCGCCATCTAGGCATTTGAACCTAGAAAAATTTATAAAGTAGGCAGATACGTAAGTAAAAAAAATAAAATTTTTTTTTTTTTTTTTTAAATTTTGATTCCGGTCGTTAGCCCATGTCACTAGCTCAGTGGAATAGCAGAGATTTTAAAACATTTATAAGTTTCAATAGACTTCTATTCTCAAAGTATATATTAAATATTTAGAACAATAAAATAAAAGCCACTGCCAGTAATTAACACACAAATAGATTTTTTATTAACGCACATTTAAAATTGAAGATTAAATTTATTTTTAGATTTTAACATTAATATTTTTTTTTTTTTTAAATTTAAATTACTATTTTAAATAGATCGCACAGATTTGCTTTAAAATGTTGGGCATAGATCGCTTACATAGATTCCATGGTCAAAAACATTTTAAAATAAACATAAATGATCAAAATACAAAATTATTGATGCCGACAATCGCAGAGGGAAACTTATAAGTAACCCAATAGTATTCACCATAAGATACTTGCGTTGTCACCAATAACTTAAAAGACATCCGAATAAATACATTTTAGATACTCACCGTAAGGTATCATTATTTATCGAATGTCTATATATTTTGATAAAATATGAAAACCAAAATATAATTAACCGCAAACGAATCCATGCAAGCGTCTATAAACAACTTAAATTTAATACATTTTAGTTAGAACATAATACACACACAAAAAAAAATGAACTGGAAATGATTGCTTAAACATCTACATAAAAAAATAGCAATAATTGAATTTGCATTCTTTAAGTCAGATAAGAGTTATTTTCAGTTATTAATTCCTTGCAATTTTAGGAAAGTTCTTATTAGATAGACACAATAGTTTATACTTTACGGATTTAATAGATTGAGAAGTCCATCTTCGTGATCACTTTACGTAGATTTTGTCCTTTGAAATGAAACTGCGACTTGCCATGCATTTGGTCAGGAGCTGTCATCCAGAGGCCTCAGCTGGTTGTCCGGAAAATTAAATTTATTGCAGACTTCCACATCGTGAAAATCTGCAATATAGCTAGTTATAACGATCTATTCATAGTCAGCTCTAAGATAACAATTATAATAATAATTTGGCTTTTATATTTTTATTAGTCTCTTATCATTAGATCTTGAGATTCAATGAGCAAGACGTCACTAATCCATTCGTGTTTCAGTTATGGTCCGTGCTGTCATTTTCGTGTTTGGATTGGTCATTTAATTCCTTTGTATTCTCTTATCTGACCATTTAATTTATTTTACATGCCTCACGAGGTAGTTTGCTTTTGAACAATCATTTAATTAATAAGACAATCATTTCCATTTTCTAAGACTATAGAAATCAACATTATTTCTATTTTTAAAATATCAAATCTTTATATCTTTACTTTTTACAAAAAAAAATTACTTTCAAATATTTTTATTTTTTAAAAGTTTTTAAAGTTGTCCATCATGCGATCTATATATATATTAAACAACTTTTAATTTTCAGTTTTTTAAGTTTTTTTTTCTTTTTAATAAATCAAATTTTATTTACGATCTTTTTATTTTCATTTTAAAATAATGTAACGGCATATATTCCGTTACAATATATACCCATTATCCCAAAGTTAATGGTGCCAGATATAATGGAACTGCAGGGTGCACCATACAATGACGTGAATACAGCTAAGTAGTTGGATGATTTGAATGAAATGTGTCGACCAAGTCATATCCTAAATTTATGATTTGATGACACATTTGGGTGCATCAGACGTTACTGAATCAGGAATGGCATATAACAAAGGGAGCTCATCTCACTACTGTCAGATCTAGACCTTCGAATTGGATGCTAAAGATGTCACAATGAAATGCCCAGTTCCAAATCACGTCTACTTTCAATATACTAACTTATAATTTACTAACAATATTTCAATGTAACCTATACCAGTGCATATTCATTACATCTCCATCTTTAAGTCCGATTACACCACAGAATTCAATCTCAGGGAGTTCTTGCAGTCAACACTCTTCAGGGATGGACTCACTCAATTATTAACCAAATATATCTATATATAAGTATAGATATAAAAAAATACTGATGATGATCAATTATTTATATAAGCAATACATAATGATGATGATGGTCATTGACTTTTTAATGGTGTAAATGCACAATGATGATGGTGATGATCAAACAGAGATCAGATTTGTTTAAACAACATAATTTATTAACAACATATATAATAAATATTTACAAACAAAAATAATATAACAAATAAATATTCGGTTATCAAGAATGGTTTTTCTATCATCTTGAATGGCTTCACACAACAGAGCCAAATAATTTGAAGTATATTATATACAAAATTATACTATATAATTCATTAAATATATACATAAAACAAAAAAAAGAAAAAAAAATGAGAGTTCACTAATTATAAAACTACACGATTAATGTAATTATTAGAATGATATTTTTATGTTAGGGTAAATATATTTATAATTATTTATATATATATATGATCAATAGATGGAGCTTAACCAAGACCTCCAAACAAATGTATTTTTGTTTACATAAATGCCAGAGTCAGAATTTATTGTCTTTTTCATTGGCTCCACCCTCAGATCAGTTGATTTCAAGCTGATTTGCTATCATCAGTGAAGGATAGGAGTTAGAAACTAGACCTAAACATTAACATCAAGCGTTTATGCAACAAGTTTCTATCAGTTCGCAAGCATGAATTTTTTAGACATGGAAATGTCTTCAAACTCAGCTTATCAAGCCAGATAGCGATATGGGACTGATATCAGTTCAGTTTCTCCAGATAGTCAAAGGTTCTGCAACATATATCATTGCAAGAAACCTTAAAGCTACATTTATGAAAAACAAAAACAAGTTTTATATACGTTAACTTGCTATCGCTTGTATTTATGATCAATAGATGGAGCTTTACCAAGACCTCCAAACAACCATATTTTTGTTTACATAAACACCAGAGTCAGAATTCACTGTCTCTTTCATTGGCTCCACCCTCAAAACAGCTCATTTCAAGCTGATTTGCTATCATCAGTGAAGGATAGGAGTTAGAAACTAGACCTAAACACTAACTCCAAGCATTTATGCAACAAATTTCTATCAGTTTGCAAGCATGAATTTTTTAGACATGTAAATGTCTTCAAACTCAGTATATCAAGCCAGATAGCTATATGGGTCTGATATCCATTCAGTTTCTCCACATAGTCAAAGCTTCTGCAATATATATCATTGCAAGAAACCTTAAAGGTACATATATGAAAAACAAAAACAAGTTTTATATACATAAACTTGCTATCGCTTGTATTTATGATCAATAGATGGAGCTTTACCAAGATCTCCAAACAAGCATATTTTTGTTTACATAAATGCCAGAGTCAGAATTCACTGTCTCTTTCATTGGCTCCTCCCTCAGATCAGCTGATTTCAAGCTGATTTGCTATCATCAGTGAAAAATAGGAGGTAGAAACTAGACCTAAACACTAACACCAAGCGTTTAGGCAACAAGTTTCTAACAGTATGCAAGCATGAATTTTTTAGACATGTAAATGTCTTCAAACTCAGCTTATCAAGCCAGATAGCTATATGGGACTGATATCAGTTCAGTTTCTCCAGATAGTCAAAGCTTCTGCAATATATATCATTGCAAGAAACCTTAAAGATACATTTATGAAAAACAAGTTTTACATACATAAACTTGCTATTGCTTGTATTTATGATCAATAAATGCTTGGAGTTAGTGTTTTGGTCTAGTTTCTAACTCCTATCCTTCACTGACGATAGCAAATCAGTTTGAAATCAGCTGATCTGAGGGTGGAGCCAATGAAAGAGACAATGAATCTGGACTCTGGCGTTTATGTAAAATATATGCTTGTTTTGGAGGTCTTGGTAAAGCTCCATCTATTGATCATAAATGCAAGTGATAGCAAGTTTACATATATAAAACTTGTTTTCATTTTTCATAAATGTACCTTTAAGGTTTCTTGCAATGATATATATTGCAGAAGCTTTGACTCTGTGGAGAAACTGAACTGATATCAGACCCATATAGCTATCTGGCTTGATAAGCTGAGTTTGAAGACATTTACATGTCTAAAAAATTCATGCTTGCAAACTGATAGAAACTTGTTGCATAAATGCTTGGAGTTAGTGTTTAGATCTAGTTTCTAACTCCTATACTTCTTTGATGATAGCAAATCAGCTTGAAATCAGCTGATCTGAGGGTGGAGCCAATGAAAGAGACAGTGAATTCTGACTCTGGCATTTATGTAATCAAAAATACACTTGTTTGGAGGTCTTGGTAAAGCTCCATCTATTGATCATAAATACAAGCAATAGTAATCTTACGTATATAAAACTTGTTTTTGTTTTTCATATATATATTTTGTTTTTCATATATATATAGCCCCACCCCCATCTATACGTGTGTAAGTCCTAGCAAAAAAAATAATGACAGATATGATGGAGACCATTTACTCAGTGGGTTAATTGCACTCAGATGTAAAACAAAATTACAAGGAAATATTATTAAAACTTATTAGTAAACAAAATAATTTTGTTTGTCCTAAAGTTTCCGTCAATGTTAAATGAGGTCACTTTGATGGATCAATGTTGGATTTCCTGAGGAATCTGTAAATTTACTTTTATTAAAAAAATAATACATATTAATTGAAGATGATTCCTTTTTTAAAGTATATCAACATATGACACATCTATTCACTGCTACCACTTTTAAATTGCAGATGATTGAATTTAAAAAATGAATCTTGAATACACAATACAAAAAAAAATACAATACATAAACTTTCAAATAAAAATGACAAAAGCAAAAAAAATAATAATCACATAAATCAAAATAAAATATATTTATCTTGAGGAAAGCAAATGTCAATTTCCATGCATACTGTTCTTTCCCACCAACTGTTGCTATTTATCAATTTCATGCTTCTTGATTAAAACAAACACATACGAAATATCTTTCCCAAATGTATATAAATCCATGTAAGATTGATGTACACCAGCATTTTCTAAATAGACATTTTGATGGAAAATTTTATAATTTCATAATGATATTGAAGCTAGCTTTAAAAGGTCCTACAGCAACTGTTTTTTACTCTGAATACATTGTAATTATTCCTTTTATAAACCATTATTTATAACATGGCTTAAATATATATAAAAATAGCTTTTAAAGACAACAGTTAATTTTTAGTAGTTTCACTTTTTTTTCATCATTTTCATAATAATGAATATTAACTTGAAGAATAAATTAAGACATTAGTTAATTCCTGCTAATTATAAATTGAAGTTTAACTTTCCAATTTTCTTCTATCCAAAATAAAGATTTTATATTATCTAGAAACTACAAATATTAAAATTTTACTGTTTTTAGATGCCAAATAGTTTTTTCTTTTTCTTTTTTTTTAAAAAGAAATAAAAAACTTTACTTATCTGCTGTCAGTTCAATTGTAGATTTTTTTCAAGCCAAAAGAAATGCTCTCTTGTCATGTGCTAGCTAAAAACCTATTGTTACAACTTAATAAAAAAAAAACAAATTATAAAATATTATTATTATTATTTAATATTCATTATTTCAAATTCGATTATTTAACAACAATTTTGACCTTTCATAAATTTTAATCTTTGATTATGTCCGTTCTATAAGTCAATCAATTAGTATTTTTAGTTAATGATATTAAATGAATAAAAGAAAAACAATTATTTTTTTCCAATAGATGAACATATTAGTTCATATGCATATATACTTCATGTGTATAGCAAATTTGTTTGCTTTCTCCCAATAGACAAAAAAATAAGAATTAATCTCTCAAACATCTCAATCTACATGTATGTATATATATGTACATACTATATGTATGTAAGTAGGTATGAAAGATAAATTATTTGCCTACCACTTGGTCTGAATTCAAACATTGTGAAAGAAATTGGGACAGGTGTGTAGTTTGGTTGTAAGCCATCTCTTACAATACCCTTCTCCTAAACAGTTAAAATTTGAAACTAGATTTTAAGTTTTAGCACTCACAAGTACATTAAGAATGTATGATTACTTTGGGTTTGGTGAAGGGTTGCTATATTAATTTCTTTACTTTCTAACATTTTTTTCTATTATTTAACAGCTGCTTTTGGGAAGTTCAAATAGTGTGCTGAATTTAGAGCTTTGATGGTTTTATAATGGAGGCAAAACCAAGAATGTGTCTCTGAAACAGAAGACACATGAAATTATTCATTTGCTAACCTTCTCCATGCTCCTTTGAGATTTATTGGACTTTGAAGATCTAGCCAAATATCATAACATATCTGTTTAAGTTAGCCTCTAGATATTCCCATAATTGCATTAATGCATTACTTGGGAAATACCTGCATCAAACTTAATATTTATAATCTTTTACTATATATATATATATATATATATATATATATATAGTAAAAGATAAGTAAATATTAAGTATATATATATATATATATATGCATTTATACACTTATACATATACATTTTTTATTATACATCACACTTAATATTTTTTATTTTATTTATAAATCTCAGCTATGTTAAAAAATTTCCTGATATTATCCTGCATTATTACTAACATCCAAAATAAGGCTTTAAGATATGGCATTATACATGCCTTGGACCTCTCCTCCTTGGTTTACCCAAAATGCATTGGGACATGATTGCTTAATAATGATATATGGTCCCTAATACATATTACTAAACTTATGATACTTACCTTCCTGTACTTTACTAGAATGCTGAGTTTTTATTAGCACTGTCTCCAATTCTGAATTCATATTTAGCCTTCTTACATTCTAATTTCTATGATTTGACTTCATAGTAAATTTCTCTCAAGCTTGCAATATGTTCTAATACTTATCTATTATAATTCTCATGGCTACAGATTTATATTTATTGTAACCATAACTATTTGAAAACACTCTATAAGGAATGTTAAATAAATTTATTACTTAATCTCAGAATTCTGTTAACTTAAAACTTATGTTCATTTAAATGACTGAGTAAGTTAACATTATACATTTAAAGAAATAATAATAATAAATTAAGGTTTCATACAATAAATTGATGTCTTCATTTTTAAGACATCTTTGGGCAGATCTTTTCTTTGTCAGTATCTGTCATTGTCCAAATTTATCTATGTACTTTACAAAATCTTAGTGGATTTAATTCCTATTAATGGTCCTTTTCATGTTCCAGTAGTCTGCAATCTTTAAAGGTCCTTCCCTAACAAGTGCTTTTTCTTTTAAGCAATGTTATTCACAAGCCTAATGTATGTGAATGGGCCTTTGTATGTATTGAACAACTTGTGAAACGGTGTATCTGTTCACAGAATGGACCACAACATGATGTTTTGCCTTTCCATCTTGGGATTTTTTATACCCAGATCATCATCAGGATTATAAATAAGTTTAAACTTCCACAGAGCATGACTAAGATGATCAAAGATATAAGTTCTAACCACATAATTAAATTAAATTCATTTGAAAATGTGCTTATCCTTTGAAATGGCTTCTTAAGCTAACAATGCATGATTTTGGAACCACCATCATGACTATAGATTTTGAATTGATGGCTTGCCTTAAATTTCCAGCAGTGTTTATTCAACTCATTCTGAGTTTTTTGGCTGCATGGTTTAATCATTTCCACACTTCTTGTGGATGGAATCATTGTGTGAGCATTAGCGCCACCTTGATTCATCTTTGGTATCAACCTTTCTAAATTAGGCTTGAAGGAATAATCCTCAATGCCATTTTCCAATAACTATGATATCTGATCAGTGGAAAATTCAGAGTCAAGTGAGACTTCCACTATGTAAGAATGTCTGGTACTTTGAGAGGATTCAAAAATGAAACCATGCAAATCATTTCATAAGATAATGGCTTGTCATCATTTATCTAATCTGTGAATTATAATCTCATCATTTTCTTCACAGATAATAGGTCACTTTCTAATGGATAAACATGTGGAACCAGGTGAGACAAGAATAGGTTGACTAAAAGTGTCAAGCTTATTTTGATTGTGTGTACTCTGTAATTTTTTTAAATACTGTTTGTGAGCTTTATAATCATCTAAGGCATCCATAAAACTACTGACAGGATACATCATAATAAATTTTCTATTTATCATGAACCTAAAACAACCAATATCACCATCGGATAATTCCAAAATTGTGATATCACTCCAAATATAAAGGTGATGATGATTACACACACTATACCAATTACACTTACAATAAGGTTTACTCAGCAATATCTCTTTTCCATCTTTAATCATAAGTTCTTCAGCTGCTTCATTATTCAATACTGGAGTGGTTACTGAGATGTTCCCTTCATGTTTCATTTCCATGAAGTTTGTTTGTGGGTTTGGTAATGGAGTAATTAGATTATTCTTATCTATGTTTGGTACTATCTCTCCCAAACTAAGATTTATAATATACTCTTCTATCTCATCTTTGGAGACCTGAGATATCCAACCAACAGAAAATTTGGCATCAAGTAAAATTTTAACAATAAAAGAATGTTTAGTTCCATCATTTGATTCAACTTCTTTATCCTGTGCACACAAAAGATGATCCAATTTGATATGAATGGCTTGAAGTTCCTCTTTGACTTCATTTTCATGCTTTTCTTGGTTTTTTTATATCATCCCTGAAAATTTCATGTGTCTTATAAACCTCTTTGAGTTTTGTCTTATAAACCTCTTTCAATTTTGTATCTAACTGAACAACTATCATCTGTAAATATGGTATACTGCTCACAACACTGTATAATCCGTTCATCCATTTCTTCTCTCATTCTATCCTTCCCTTGATTTAGTTCAACACTATCTTTCTGTACATTTTCCAACCCTAGAGATAATTGTCCCATATTCTTGATAAATTTATTTTCAACTCCCTCTATTTCTGCTTTCATTCTTGCTTCTACCTTACTCACATCTCCTTTCAAATCTTCTCTCAAAAAACATTTTTTCTTTCAGATCTATTTCAATCTTTCTCACATCATCTCTGGTTGCCATCTTACCTCATGGCATCCATTTTACTACACATGCTAGTGTTTATCTTTGTCTCCATGCTGTTTATGCTGGATTCAATACTAGCATTGATTTTCACCTCCATATTATCCATCTTACTGTTCAGATCATTGCTCATGCTACTCATATTTGATCCTAAACTAGCATTTAATCTTGCCTCTATACTATTCATGCTTGATTTTATCTTGTTCATCATTTCCTGAAACATTTGTGGTGCAATGGAAATATTTTCAGTATCAGGTACTATTTTCATTTTAAGTGCTTGATTAATCTTGTCAGTGGGGACTTCTTGCATCTGGAAAACTATTTGACTTTCTCCCAGTCTCTGTGATTCACTCTCCTCCATCATAGACCACACAGAAATTTGGATCAATAAAGACCCCTCCCCATTACTATTATCAATATTACTTTCCCCTTCAACAACACTGGTATCTAACATCTCTTTCATAGTCTCTACACTTTTGGTTTTAAATATTAATCCACTTCTTAATAACATCTATTTAAGTAATTATTCCAAAAAAAATTATACTTACAAATATCAAAATACAATATTGTAGGACTTCTAACCACTTCATGTCATTATTTATTTATTTACTGTCTACTTTTTTAAACTGGTATTTAAGCCTGCCTAATTCCTCTATCTTTAATTTCACTTATTGATTACTTATAAGTTGATCTCTATTTGTTCTATCCATCACATGTTATATTCACCACTTTTTAATGTTATTTACTTTTAATGTGAATTTTAAATTTCCAAAAAAAAATAATTGATATATCTCTTCACTATCAAATATATTTTGCTCTTATATAAGAAAGTATGTCCAATATGGATTTAAGATTTAAAGCTTAAGGGTAAAATATAAAAAAATATTAAAAAAATATATATTTTTTAAAATTCCAATCCAATGGCTGAATCTCACTTGCATCTAAACTATGTTCATGCCTAAATATTTGGGTGTCAGATATAATGGAAGTACCCCAAAGTTGATGGTGCCAGATATAATGGAACCACAGGGTACACCATACAATGATGTGAATATGGCTAAGTAGTTGGATGATTTGAAAGAAATGTGTCAACCAACCTACAACAAGTCATATCCTAAATTTATAATTCGACAGCACCTTTGGGTGTGTCAGATGTTACTGAATCAGGAATAGCATATAACAAAAGGAGCATGTCTCACTACTGTCAGATCTAGACTTTCGAATAGGATGCTAAAGATGTCACAATGAAATGCACAGTTCCAAACACATCTAATTTCAATATACTAACTTATAATTTACTAACAATATTTGAATGTAACCTAGACCAGTGCATACTCATGGCATCTCCCTTTTTAGACCCCATTACAGCACGGAATTCAAACTCAGGGAGTTCTTGCAGTCAGCTCTCTTCAGGGATAGACTCATTCAATTATTAACCAAATATTTCTATATATAAACATAGATATAGGAAAATACTGATGTTGATCAATTATTTATAAGAGCACCACATAATGAATGATGATCATTGACTTTTTAATGGTGTAAATACACAATGATGATGGTGATGATCAAACAGAGATCAGATCGGTTTAAACAACATAATTTATTAACAACATATATAACAAATATTTACAAACTAAAAATAATAAAATAAATAAATATTCGGTTATCAAGAATCATTTTTCTATCATCTTCATGGCTTCATACAACAGAAACAAAATAATTTGAAGTATATTATATACAAAATTATATTATATAATTCATTAAATATATACATAAAACAAAAAAAAGAAAAACAAAATGAGAATTCACTAATTCTAAAACTAACCCATTAATGTAATTATTAGAATGATATTTTTAGGTTAGGGTAAATATATTTATAACTATTATATATATATAGCCACATCCCATCTATATGTGTGTGTACATCCTAATAAAAAATTAATCACAGATATGATAAGAGACCATTTATCTTATTAGTAAACAAAATAATTTTGTTTATCCTAAAGTTTCCCTCAATGTCAAATATATAAAAAACAATGTTGAATTTCTTGAGGATTCTGTAAATTTACTTTTATTTAAAAAATAATACATATTAATTGAAGATAATTCATTTTTTAAAATACATCAACATATGACACATCTATTCACTGTTTCCACTTTTAAATTGCAGATGATTGAATTTAAAAAATGAATCTTGAATACACAATACAAAAAAAAATACAATACATAAACTTTCAAATAAAAATGCCAAAAGCAAAAAAAATAATAATCACATGAATCAAAATAAAATATATTTATCTTGAGGAACGCAAATGTCAATCTCCATGCATACTGTTCTTTCCCACCAACTGTTGCTATTTATCAATTTCATGCCTCTTGATTAAAACAAACACATACGAAATATCTTTCCTGAACATGTATAAATCCGTGAAATATTGATGTACACCAGAGTTTTCTAAATAGACAACTTGATGGAAAATTTTATAATTTCATAATTTCATAATGACATTGAAGCTAGCTTTGGAAAGTCCTACAGCACTGGTTTTTTTTACCCCAAATACATTGTAATGATTTCTTTTATAAACTGTTATTTATAACATGGCTTAAATATATATATATATATATATATATATAATTACAACCATTAAATGTCTGTATTTTTAAATTATATAATAATAATTCAAACAAATATATTTAACACAGTATTCAAAATTAAATAATATATTCTTTACCAGAAGTACTTTCAATTGTTTCACTGACAATCTTTATCAACTGTTAATACAAACGTACAAAAAATAAAAACTTGCATTACCCATCATTCAATCTATTCAAATTTCCCACAATTCTGTTGTCTTTATATATATATAGAAATAGCTTTTAATGATAACAGTTAATTTTTAGTAGTTTCACATTTTTTTCATCATTTCTATAGTAATGAATTTTACCTTGCAGAATAAATTAAGTCATTAGTTCATTCCTGCTAATTATAAATTGAATTTTAATTTTCCAGTTTTCTTCTATCCAAAATAAAGATTTTATATTATCTAAAAACTACAAATATTAAAATTTTACTGTTTTTAGATGTCCATTCAATTGTAGATATTTTTTAAGTCAAAAGAAATGCTCTCTTGTCATGTGCTAGCTAAAAACTTATTTTTACAACTTAATAAAAAAAAACAAATTATAAAACAGTATTATTATTATTATTATTATTACTATTATTTTTATTTAATTTTCATTATTCCAAATTCAATCATTTAAGAACAATTTTGACCTCTTATTAATTTTAATCTTTGATTATGTCCATTCTATAAGTCAATCAATTAGTATTTTTAGTTAGTGATATTAAATGAATAAAAAACAATTAATTTCTACCAGTAGACAAACATATTAGTTTATATCCTTATATACTTCATGTGTATAGCAAATTTGTTTGCTTTCTCCCAATAGACAAAAAAAAGAATTAATTTCTCAAACATATCAGTCTATATGTATGTATATATCTATATAAGTAGGTATGTAAAATAAATTATATTGCCTACCACTTGGTCTGAATTCAAACATTGTGAAAAAAATTGGGACAGGTGTGTAAGTTGGTTGTAAACCATCTCTTACAATATATATATATATATTACCAAGACCAATTTGACACATGTATATAAAATAATTTTGTCTAAAAAAATTATTAAAATAAAAAAAAAATATTTCGTAAAAGAGTTTGAAATAAAAGATTCAAAGTGGGAAGGGGGTTTTCTTAAAGTTAAACTAAACGTTTGATAAAAGGAAGTAAAGTTTTCCTTAATTAGTATTCGTAAAAATAAATAATTTAAAGTTTAAAAAAATAGAAATCTCTTTTCATTCAAGCTTATTATAATAAATTATATATGTGCATGCGAATGTAAATAAATGTATGCAAGTTAGAATAATATTAAAAAAATATATAAATGGAAGTTAAAAAAGAAATTATATTTGGAAAACACAGCAATGGCTATTAAGTTAAATAAAGATTTAAAAAAATCACACCAGCGATGGGCTACTAATTAAAGATACAAAAATAATATGTTTATGAAAGCTACTAATAATTAAACAATCTTCAAAAACACATTGTCATAGGATTAATCTAAAGGAATTTCGACAACACCTATTGCACATTTTCCGGAGGATATTAAAACAAAAACACTTTGCAGATATAAATAGCTAGATTTTTATCGGAATTTTTGTTCAGTCTAGTTTTCAGTGACAGTCTTGTTTCAGTTCAGATATCAGTACAGTTTCTATCATGTATCCAGAACCGAACATGCATTGTTGAGCAGCTTTGGAAATATACGCTTGTGCTTTAGCCTTTTTAGTCCAACAAGATCATCAAAACATGCCTGTGAAATAATGTCTGCATAACAACTCAGAAATCCTCTGTCAAACGTTCAACTGTCTACAAGAATAATACCAATGGATTAGCATAAAATCTCTTCAATAAACATCAAAATCTAACTGGTTAGATATACTCCATCAGAAGCAGCCAACAACAAGCAATATCCATGCTCCAAACATCCTAGGTAAACATTTATTTATCATTTATACGTAGTAGCCACCGCTGTAATTCGTCAAGTAATTATATGAACTTTATTAAGCATGCATAAAATGAGCTATTGATGTGCGTGTTTGTGAATGCTATATGAGTTAATATGTGCGTGATCATTCTATCAGTGTTATTAGTTAAATTAGATAAATACCAATGTTCTATTATTATAATCTACAAGAATATTTAAACTAGTCTAGAAATGATAATTTAAAATGTGTATTATATTAAATTTATAGAATGTTTAAAAATTATTTAATGTTAGTTAATAAATTGTCTTTAAAACTTAAACTTTATTTGTCGGTCAATTCTTTTTACCAACCTTTTATTAATTCTTTCCACCACCAATTTTGTATAATTTGTTATTGAATAAAATTAGACTGAGCTAGTTTTAAGGGAATGTTTCGAGCACTGGATTATGAGCCTACTGCCCAAATACGTTAGTCCTTGGACTAGCTGGTGCCCTGGGGTTTACTCCGAAACAAATAAAGTATTTGGATAGTAGGGGTTTGAATCTAGCAGCTGAGGTGGGCCATTGTTGATAGTTAAAGCTATCAATAAGATCTCCCATTTTTCTGGAACATGCTGGCTCATTCACGTAACATTT
This sequence comes from Epiperipatus broadwayi, assembly GCA_028023455.1. NCBI lineage: Eukaryota > Metazoa > Onychophora > Udeonychophora > Euonychophora > Peripatidae > Epiperipatus > Epiperipatus broadwayi. Next base: position 4,612,622 of record JAQFVV010012424.1, read on the forward strand.
ATAAGATTATAAATGTACTCTGAAGGAGTTGGAAACCAGCCAAACTTATATATACATATAAGTAAGTAGTTTTTGTGGTTCGACCCGGTACATAAATGGCTTTACCAATGTTTGGGACGAACCCGTCAAAAATGACAGTTAATTAAATACTTTGTTTCTTGTTTAAAAATAAAAACCTTAAAGAAATTTAAATTACGTATGTGAAAGTGTATTAAATTAAAAATAAAAAGAGAATTGACCGAAACTTTTTTTTGTTACTTCTTTAAATGAAAAGAGATTTTGTGCTATTTACGTTATTTAAAATAAATCATTCTGTTAAATCAGAGACAGTTTATATTTGGGCGGAGCTAAAGCATTAGGAATGGGTAGAGAAAAATGGACAAAGGGGGGTGGAGTCAGCATGTATTTCCAGTTTAGAAAGAAAGAAATAAAATAGAAATTAGTAAACTTATTAAAATAAAATATGGTATCAAAAAGAATGATAAAAAGTTTTAAAATTATAAATGATAAAAAATAAAGCCAAAATGGAGGCTCAAGGTAAAAATATAAAAAATATTCACGACAAGGAAAAAAGGAAAATCATAGCTTTATTAACTTGCATGTTTGAAAAACAAAAAGAAACAGCAGAAGAATATAAAAAAATAGCTGAAGAGCTTAAAAATCAAAATAATGAAATGAAGAGTAAATTGGAAGGGCAAGTTGAAATGCTTGAAAAGTTAAAGGACCTGATCGAAATGGGCCAGAATAAAATACAAGAAGAAATTAGGGAAGAAATAGAAGAAATTAAAACACAAGTAGAGAATAAAATAGAGACTGCTTACCAAGCAATAGAAAAAAATAAGATAGAAGATAGAAAAATAATTGAAGAAATAAAAGTTGAAGTTACAAATTTAACTGTAAAAGTAAATCAAATAAATCATAGTCAAAATATCCCACAAACTGAAATAAAAAAGACAGACCAGCTGAGTGCGAACATGCACATTGCAAATAACTCCATGAGTCATCCTCAGAAATACATTTATAAAAAAAATTCAGATGATTTACAAAAGCCCATATAGTATAGTCCATCAAACTGACTTCAATGCCTTTGTAATAGCCAAATGTAATATAGAAAAAGGAACGTTTAACATTAGGTTACTAAAGTTATTTGGAGGGCTGAATAATAAAGAACCGCCAGACAAAAATTAAAAATATTAATCTGACCGATTTGCCAGCTCGACCTATTTGGAATAATGAAAAATGTTTAACAAAGTTTAATAAAATAAATGAAAAAACAAGTATCAAGTTAGTTTGAATAATTAAAAATGATTAAAGGTAGTCTTAGTAAATAAATAACCATCTTAGAGTTTTTAAAATGTCAAAGCAATGATAAAACAACATTTATGTACCGGGTCGAACCACAGAAACCACTTACTTATACATATATATAAGTTTTGGCTGCTTTCAAATTCCTTCAGAGTACATTTATAATCTTATAAATGTTATGTGAACGAGCCAGCACATTCAAGCAAAATGGGAGATCTTATTGATAGCTTTAACTATCAACAATGGCCCACCTCAGCTGCTGATTCAAACCCCTACTATCCAAATACTTTATTTGTTTCAGAGTAATCCCCGGGGCACCAGCTAGTCCAAGGACTAACGTATTTGGGCAGTAGGCTCATAATCCAGTGCTTGAAACATTCCCTTAAAACTAGCTCAGTCTAATTTTATTCAATAACAAATTATACAAAATTGGTGGTGGAAAGATTTAATAAAAGGTTGGTAAAAAGAATTGACCGACAAATAAAGTTTAAGTTTTAAAGACAATTTATTAACTAACATTAAATAATTTTTAAACATTCTATAAATTTAATATAATACACATTTTAAATTATCATTTCTAGACTACTTTAAATATTCTTGTAGATTATAATAATAGAACATTGGTATTTATCTAATTTAACTAATAACACTGATAGAATGATCACGCACATATTAACTCATATAGCATTCACAAACACGCACATCAATAGTTCATTTTATGCATGCTTAATAGAGTTCATATAATTACTTGATGAATTACAGTGGTGGCTACTACGTATAAATGATAATAAATAAATGTTTACCTTGGATTTTTGGAGCGTGGATATTGCTTGTTGTTGGCTGCTTCTGATGGAGTATATCTAACTGGTTAGATTTTGATGTTTATTGAAGAGATTTTATGCTAATCCGTTGGTTTTATTTTTGTAGATGGTTGAACATTTGACAGAGGATTTCTGAGTTGTTATGCAGACATTATTTCACAGGCAGGTTTTGATGATCTTGTTGGACTAAAAAGGCTAAAGCACAAGCGTATATTTCCAAAGCTGCTCAACAATGCATGTTCGGTTCTGGATACATGATAGAAACTGTACTGATATCTGAACTGAAACAAGACTGTCACTGAAAACTAGACTGAACAAAAATTCCGATAAAAATCTAGCTATTTATATCTGCAAAGTGTTTTTGTTTTAATATCCTCCGGCAAATGTGCAATAGGTGTTGTCGAAATTCCTTTAGATTAATCCTATGACAACGTGTTTTTGAAGATTGTTTAATTAGTAGTAGCTTTCATAAATGTATTATTTTTATATCTTTAATTAGTAGCCCACCACTGGTGTGATTTTTTAAATCTTTATTTAACTTAATAGCCATTGCTGTGTTTTCCAAATATAATTTCTTTTTTAACTTCCATTTATATATTTTTTTAATATTATTCTAACTCGCATACATTTATTTACATTCACACGCACATATAAAATTTATTATAATAAGCTTGAATGAAAAGAGATTTCTATTTTTTTAAACTTTAAATTATTTATTTTTACGAATACTAATTAAGGAAAACTTTACTTCCTTTTATCAAATGTTTAGTTTAACTTTAAGAAAACCCCCTTCCCACTTTTAATCTTATATTTCAAACTCTTTTACAAAAGATTTTTTTTTTATTTTAATAATTTTTTTAGACAAAATTATTTTATATACATATGCCAAATTGTTATATATATATACTAATGTTTTCTTTTAATTACATCTTCTTTTAGAGTCAGGTTTGATTGCAAAGTAGTTCTGAGTCTGATGGATATAAATCTAGACATTATAGTATTATAGAAGGCACTTTAAAGATTAAAAGTTCATACATGTATTGGAGGCTGTTTGATGAAGCAGTATGGTGCAACTATCTTTTTGCAGGTTAAAACTTAAGCACTGGGCAGGCTCATGGTTTAATGGACTCAGAAAAGAACTGGATTTGAAGCTGATATGTTCTTCCCTTCTTTGCAGTTGCATCATGGAATCAATAGGGTTCTCCATACAAAAGATGCACTCTCTTTCTCTGGAAATCATTTGAAAGGAAGGCTAACTTGCTTTCTATTCACAAAGCATAGTAATACATGAAAAACTAGCATGAAATCTCTGACACTCAGTAGTACATAAGATAAAAAAGAAAATATAACCCAATATTTATAAGTGTACAAATCTAAAAAAATCTTACTCAGCAAAAAAACAAGAAATCATATTTAGCCACCCCTCCAGCTATCATGTCTAGAGTTTTTCTTTACTCTTCTTATTTTTTTAAAAAAACTATTTTAATTAATTTCCCAGATTCAACCTTTGCTGGAAAAAAAATACATCAGTTGACTAATTCCTAATTTGCACCAATCTGCAAAACTTTATCACAGGATCGAGTAAGAAAACTTAATTGCCCCAAAGACAATAAATAATTTGCATCCCAATGGAACTGTATTTTTCCAAATGTTTTCTAAAAGATTTATAAAAATTCTTGCTTTTAGCTGAATGTTTGGCTATCAATTAGTAAAATCTGTTAATTGCAAAAAAAAACAAGTCAACTTAATTTTTCCATTTCTTTCTTTAGAAAAACATACAAAACATATATATATATATATTCTTTTCCAAATATATAACTGATATGCATTTTAATGTTAACAATATATATATATATATATATATGCATCCTATCATTCAATCATACATACACCTGCATATATATATATATATATATGCAGGTATATGGTATATATATATATATATATATATATATATATATATTGTGACCATCTGAATGGGCACAAGGAATTGAGATGCTTTGTATCTGCATTAAATAGTTAATTATATTTTTAAAAAAAAATGAAATAGCCTTAGAATTGACCACTTTATAAGTATTCATTATTATTAGTGTGGTTAATGAGGTATTTAATGTAAGGAAGAGGTGTTGTTTCTTAGTGGAATTAATACATTTTGTCAGAAAGATGCAAAGTTATTTTATATTATTGTAGTATTGTTTGAATGGTTTCAAAATTCTTTATTCATTAATACTTATTATTTTGTCAACAATTAATAGCCATTTCAATTATATTTAGTTAAGATAGTTTAATATTTAGGTTGCAGTACATGTGCATGCATATATGTCTGTATTATGTTTCATTTCATTTTCATCTTTTAATAACAGCAAACAATAGTATATTCACAATAAAAACATTTAAATTACAGTAATTATCTTAAATAATTTAACAGATATATATTTCATTCCAATGATTAACAGATAGTTGAATCAATGGATTATTTTACAAATTAAATAAATTATTAATCATTTTTTTAATAGTTAATTAGTATTCATTTTTCTTTCAAGTTTGTAAAAGCTATTTATTTTATTATTATTTTTATCTTGATTTAATTGTAAAAAAAAATCAGAGTGATTTTTTTTTTGAAAAAATTCTTTTTGAATATGTAATTAGCATGGATAGAAGAGAAGTGTGGAAGTAACCTTGTGAAGGGAAATGACCTTTGCTAAAGAGAGCAATTTAACAAAGATCTCCAGTAAAAATTTGCTTATTATGTAATGTAATTGTAGCTAGTAAACAATAGCTCATTATTGTGAAATTAAAATCAGTTGCTGAAGTCAAATTGATTTTAAAAAGGACTTTGGAGTAAAACTTCGAAAGGATCTTAAGAAATTTTTTATGGGAAAAGTTAATTAGGATGCAATTCTAAAATTTTAAAAAAGGTGCATCAGTTTACTTTGCTCTCCTTAATTTAACCATTTTGAATTAACCTCTTCATAACTATCGCTCTTTTAAAAAATGTATGTTGATAACGTCCGGTCTACATTACTTCATTTAATTATCATTTTAAATAAGAATAAATTGCATGAATATTATTGTTGTATCATTAACCAACATGTGTCTTTTAATATATCTGGAAAATGCATGCAGAACTATTTTACAGAATATATTTTAATTCTTCACTATTTTCCATGTTATGTTTTTGTGAGGATTAAACATAAAATTAAGGATATGCATATTTTAATAAATCATGCCATGTTTAAATTCATCATAAAGAGTTATTTATCTGGTATTTCTGGAAATAATATGTATTTTAAATGAAGGAAATAAAATGCGAGTTATTTCAAATTAAGTATTTGCTTAAATCGAATGGAAGGATAGAAATGCGGGTAATTTTTGTTCTCTTTGATAGAGATGGAATATAAAACAAAGTATTATTAATTGTGGAATTACTAAGGAAACATGGTATCTTAATTGACAATATTTAAGAATAAACCAGGTGTATAATAGATTATAAAGTGTTAAATGTTATCCAAGAAAACTACTAAAAATAATTACATACTTAATTTAGAACTACAATGGAATAAGTGAGATAATTCCTGTACAACAGTGGCTAAGAATTTATTATATTTTCATTATAATATAAGATAAATTGATTGCTTATGTATAATATAGTAACTCAAATAACTTTGTTATGAACATTGGAGATGCTGAGTCCTATTTAAGTATGATTATATTTGTTTAGTTATCCTACAGCAGTTTATTTTAATTTAATTTCAGTTTGGAATGTGTCCCATATTGTTTCCTAAACCTGGAGCAGAGCTTTGTGAATGAACTTTTATTTTAAGTTACAAAACTAATAACTTTTGTTTCTTTATTATTTTTTTTATTGCTTGTCATAATTAATGTATATTATAGATGAATAGGCTTACTTATTATTATGTTTTATTTGTAATTTGGATTATTTTGATCTTCTAGATTGTCTTCGAAGCGTATCCAAATGAGGAGTACGCTGGTAAAAAATTGATTTTGTACAAATATGTCTTATTGTTCTTTTACGAAGATAAAAGAAAGAAATATTTTTTTACATATATTATTAGAGAGGTTTATATTTATTTTGTATACTTTATTATCTCAAAGTGAGAATTTTGTTCTTTTTTTAAATCAACGAACATATAATAGAAATAGTTTGCTAGATATGAAAGAAAGTTCGATTGTAATAATTACAACTATAAATTTTAAAAGTAACCTAAAGTTTATTCTGAATTAAAAGTTATACCTTATTGCAATATTTAATTACCATGTTGCCTGCATAGTGTGTAATTTAGAGTTAATTTTATACACACTTTTATTCGCAGGTGTGTGTCTGTTTTGCACAATTGTGACATTTATTTGATAAAGTTCAGTTTGTGAATATTTTATGTATAAATTTCAGATGCTGTCATATTCTACTGAGTTGAACAGATTAGTATGTTATCTGTATGTGTTTATCTGCCAGCGTGTATTTATAATGTTCGATATTTAGAAAAGCTATGAGAATGGAAAGAAATCTGATTGCATTATAATGTTTGTAGGGATAAAAGATTTTGCTTATTTAGTATATGTTAATAATTTTCCATGAGTAGAGCCTAGTTTATATCATATGCATATGATTAAATGATATTTTTTGAAGTGATGTTTTCTTAGAGCCCTGGTGATGAGGAAGAAGTCCCCACCAATAGTGTATTTAGAAGTAGATAAGTTATTGTTGAAATATAATTAAATGATGTTTAGGAAGTTATGTGATGTTTTTCTTAGATTCTTGGTGATGAGGAAAGGTTTCCCACCAACAGTATATTTAGAATAAAATGAATTATTGTAGAAGTGTTCAGTAAGAGTTTATCTGCTCCTCATGTAGAATTCCTTTATAATGTATAGTATGTATAATCATGAAAATGTAGCCATGTGTTAATTAATAGGTGGCCAGATAAATTGTTAAATTAATTCTTGATGTAGTCTTAGTGTCTTATTTTATTGATGAATTATGACATTGTCTGAAATAAAATAATTATATGATATTTTCTCAATGAATGGAGAGTTTGTAGAAAAGATTATTTTATATTATTGCTGCTTGAACATGCACACACACATGTAATATAAATAATATCGCGTATATAAAATATAGAGTTTTTGAAATTAAAAAGAGAATAAATGTTTTTTGAAATACATTACATTCATTTAAATAGAAGTATAAAATTATTGAGATTAAAATGGGAAATACATATTTTAAAATACAGTGTATTTATTTAAATAAAGGTTATAAATCATCAAATCATCAGAATGAACATGATTTTGTTGCTATGCATGAAAGGTATACAAGTAATTAAAAGTGATTATTTAGTCAATTAGAGAAAGTTGCTTTGTTGAGAGCCAAATATAATTAATTGGATTTATTTTATTAATCAATAGTAATATCCTCTCAGAAGTATTTTTGTGCTAATAATATAACATGTTGTTTATTTAGTATCATGTAGATGAAACATGTAGGCAAAGCATGTGTTCAAAGTCAGAATATTTAAGTTTTGTTGTTAATTTTCTTTGATAATAGGGATAATCCCAAACTGATGCTCAAAGTTTATTGGATAATTTGAAATCTGTGAGACAAATAGTCCTATTGTAAAGATATCATGTTAAACTAAATTTATATATTGTAATAAATGATTTGTTTTAGTTATTTAAAATCTTAAAAACTGTGTCTTGAGTTATTTTTGTATACATTCATGTTTCCATTTCCATATCTCCACATTTCATAAATTTATTACAAAATAGATATATTATTTTAGAGTTATAACATTAAATCTGCTGGTGTCTGACAATATTATTTTTCTTAATCCAAACATTATAAAGAACATTTGCTACTTGATAAACGTATTAGAAAGGTTGTCAAGTTAGTATATTTGTTAGATGATGATATGAGATTAAAATACCCTATTTCTGTCATTATCTTATTATTGAAACACAGTAAAATTATTTTAGTAAATTTGTTTTATTATATTTTATCATACATTAGAATTATAACTTATGGACCAATGTATTTATTTAATTCAACTGTGTTTGTTAAATTCCCTGAGACCTTATTGTTTATTTCTTAATTGGCATTTAAGTAGATGTTTAGATTATGATATGCCAAGTCATAGAATTGTTTAGGAATATAATTATAGCAAGCTGATATATGTTATACTTGGATGAAGGAAGAAATTAAGTTGAAAGAATATTTTAATAGATAGTATAAATAAACATTGTGATTCTTTATCATGCAATTAATTAATAAAAATGATTTACATTATATTTAATGTTTTGTAATATTTCTTCTTTCATTTACTTATAATTACATAGCTTATGAACTTTCTATAGCCTCCCACTGAGCTGAGCTGAACATACACTGAATTGAAGAGTCTCAGTAATAATTTTGTATCATATATTTTGTTATATTGTTATATTCATTAATAGAACTGGCGCCTGGGCATTTCGCTCATGTAATGTATATGAGCAGTGTTGGGAGTGTAGGTTATAATATATATATATTGTGCCGATCAAAATATGCTTATCCATCTAACACGAGCTGGAACTCATAAAATGTACTTCAAACCCAGTCGAGCCGAGATTTTGGTCAGGGACCAGCCTGAATTCGAACCCACTCTCCAAGCCCCAGATCAAACACCTAATGGACAACATAACAATGATGGCACACAAGAATTAATTCTTAATCCGGCCCACTAGCAAATTGGAGAAAACAAAAGACTCATGGACTTAAACATATATATAAACAACTTAAATACTAAAGACATTCCAAAGATAAAATCTAATATATTTATTAATAGGGGTTTTACTAATGAATAACTATGGGCAATTAGTGAATTGGATTGACTTAATAATGCGACAGAAATTGATATATGAGAATTAAAATATATTTATTGACAATTGTTGTTGGCAAATGCACGCAGGCATTTTATTTATAAAGTAACATTACTCTAGGCCATTTAAACAATAATTGATATGTTGGCTATTATTTAATTGTGCCAATATTATTTAATGGAAACAAATACCCTACTATATAACTAATCACTACATTAACTTTTATTAGTTATGCCCTTTCATCATCTGTTCGATTGGCTATTGTTCATGAAATCAAACCAAGTCTGGAGTGAATCTTAACAATACATCTACTTATAATAAATTTATATATTAACTATGGGCTTTTAAAGCATCCCAGATAGCTTTAGATCAAATGGGTTTTCAAGAATGCTTTGGTTCAATGCTGAAGATTGCAGATTAGGGAGGGAGAGTTTGGCTATAGAGATTTTACTAATATGCTAGGCACAAGTAAAATATAACAATAAAGTTGCTCTGCAGATGGAAAAATAGTCTTAGGGCTTTTGTGACAAACAACGGTTTACCCAATAACCAATCGTCATGCTGCTAATGGGAACATTTATTTGGTTCATAAAAAGCGGGAGACTTACATGCTAATCTGGTCCATAGCACAGACTTAGCTACAGCACTACCCATAAAAGAGGAAGATGGGCTGGACTTACCGTGGCTCCATCTTATATATATATATATTATAATGGGATGACCTATTTGGTAGCCTTAGTTGAGGCACCAAATATAACGGAATGGCATTTAATCATCCCAGTTGATATACCAAATATAATAGAATTGATTATATTTAATGCTTGGAAATCATTAACTTAATGTTTCATAGTTAGGTTCGCCAAATATAACAAAATGGGTTATATTTAAAATCTAAGTTGTATATATGGGGATGATTAAATTCCCTAGAAAGAGGATATGCATTTCACTACAATCAGACTTTGGGTCTTCAGGTAGAATGCTAGAAATGAATCAATGAAATACTAAGTCCATGATTATATCTATCTTTTTTATGCTAGCTCAATAATCTTTAATAAGTTTAAATATAATTTAGACTAGTTCATCCATCTTTCATCCCTCTTTCAGTCACCATTATGCCACGATATTCAAGCTCATGGAGAATTTGCAATCAGCTCTCTTCAGGGAAAATCCAAAACAAGTTATTATTTATATGCCTTTATATAAGCATTAATTACAATTGATATTCATATGATATTTATAATACTAGCATATATATATAATATAATTCAATAATGATTAGACAAAGAGATCAAGTTAATAAATCAATATTTAATAAATAATAAAAAATATAATATAATAGATAATAAAATATTAATAAACAAATACGGATGAATTTTATCATTTTAAAAATATTAATAAATAATATTTTTATTTTAATACCCTATGATAAAACTCAATACTATAATAAATTTTCAAAAATTAAAGAAAATAGTTTAAATTAACAGATATATAAAAACAATATCTGGGTTCAAAAATTAATAATTTATGTAACTTATTAATTTATTTACCGTTCTTATTTATATGTTTCATAATTACCAATATATAAGTACTACTTGCAATTGTATAACTTATATATTATATGTATTTTTGATAAATAAAGTACATTAAACTTTTACAATATTACGTAGTAAATACAATATAATCTTGTTTAAGATATCTGTCAAATAATAACTATTCTTTATATCCCTCATCTAATTTGATGAATTATGTCAAGCTTTCAATTAATTATATTTAATAATAAATATAATTTTCCTATTAAGATATAATGATGCGATGCCAAATTTGAAATAAAGATAATAATAATAATAATAAACATATTAAAATAATATAAGCATTATTATAATATATATAAATAAATAATAAAGAAAACTTATTTATAATAGAGTTGAGAGTAGATATTGAAGTCTATAGTTCATCATCCTAATGAAGATCTTTTACGAAGTATATTATTAATCCATTGGTATAATGATGATTTTATTTATCCTTAAACGATAAACTGTTAATAATATCCAATGATTTGATTAATGTGAAATAAAATAAATATTCTTCGAATGTAGATGTTCTTAATCTTCATTTTTCTATTATCATTAGACGTTCTATATATCCAATATTTCAAAATATTTTAAAATAGCATGCAAGGTTGGTTTCGAAACCTTTACGATACAAAGCTGTTTTACTCAAAACACATTGTTTTATCCTATATATATATAATTATCTTAAATTTATATATATCCGAAGAATCACGGAAGTATTAAAACAACGTAGTTTCCAAAAAACTTAAACAGACGTTCTTTTCTTTTATATTGCTATTCCTTTAAGACTTAATAGAAAATTAAAATATTTTCCTTGCAGACTTTTAATCCACAGATTATTTTAATTTGGAAAAGTTAATATTTAAATTCCAATCGTTGAACAGTAGTATTGATAAAAGAAAAAGTTATTTAAAGAGAAATGATTTTCTTTTCTTCTCCTTAAAAACAAAAGAACGAATCAATCTGCTCGTGTGTTATTACAAGTTCATGCTTAACTCAACTATCAATTGTTCCGTTGACATTAAGATTTAATAATAAAATAAAAAAAATATATAAGTATTTATTCTTAACTTCAAATCTGGCATTTTACTCAAAAGCTTAAGGTATGTATTATTTAAAACTCAAATGTATATATAAATAATATATATATATATATGTATACATAATAAAATAGTCAAATAAAAAATTATATTTATAAATAATTTCCTAAGAGATAAAACATGTTAGACCAATAATAACAACTGTAAGTTACTATTATAATATATATATATATATATATATATATCAAAAGAACAGCACAATGAGAAAATATTAATAAATTCAACATCCGCCAAGCCAAAGGATATTATAAAGTAGATCATCAGCTTGATCAAGAGAGCAAACTATTCTATAGCATGAGAAATATGATATGCTACTGATGGGAATATATATACAAACTTTACTTTATCCTGTTCAATCTCTTTAGTTATCTATAACTACTAAACTTTTAAAAGTGGGAAAAGTATATTTAATAAAAGACTTACTAATACTTAACTAAAAAAATATACTTATGATTACACTCCAGGCCAGTTTAATCTTTAGTAACATAATAATTAAAGGTTAAAAAGCCACATTTTATATTTATATTAATTAATTTACTAAATGACAAAATATGAATTTGGGTTTCGAAACAGTGCACGAAATGATGCTATATACATAATAGTACAAAGATTTTAAATTATATCTTTGAGAAACATATTCTATAATTAAATGCACGCCATTTCAAAACATAGGCATAATTAAAAATAAGCAAAAGAAAAGCAAAATATAACTGCAGTGATTAATTTATATAGCAAAATATTAATTAACAAAGAAATTTAGCAAAACATTTCATTTATAGATTTCAAATATGATTTAGAAAAAGTTTGCAATAAAGAAATTTGTAAAAGTATTTCATTTTATATTATTCGAAAAACTATTTAGAAAGAAATTACAATAATATAGTTATATGGTTAGCTAACCTGTTTTGAAGAAATAATGATTGTTTTTAATTTCACACAGAGCTCTGCGATTTTAAATAATATTAAAACAGTTCTATAGCTGGACTGGAGAGATTTGAGCTGGAACGATGGTGAGTTCTTTGGCAGCTTATGGCATGTTCTTATTCAGTTGCAAAATGATTTAAAATGGTGTTGGAACGATGGCAAGTCCCTTTTAGCAGCTTATGACATCTTTTATTTATTGTAAGCTTGTTGGTTGTTGCTTCGGCATTGGATGGATTGAACTCGGCATTCCATCATGGGAAAATTTTGCCTGACTTTAGCCAGACATGGTAAAATTGAACAATTGAAAACTTCTGATCTTAACAGCTCTTCAAAAGCAAGATAGAGTATATATTCCCACTTAAAATAAGGCCTATTCATATATTTTTACCAAGCCCTAACACCTTTTTGGAATTTTGTAAGCCTTGGGACTAATTGACTTTTAATTAAACAAAATAATATAATTCAATTTCTACAACAGATAACGTCTCTGAGGTCTTATATTTAATTTACTTAAAAAATTATTAAAATATATAAATTATATAATTTGATTCAATTTCATTAATTAAAATCCTTTTTAGATGTTATAAAATGTTAAAGCCTAGCAGAAGGAATGGTATTCTGATTCAATGATAAAGTTTTTTGTTGCAAGCAAAAATCAATCAGTAAACTAGATTTTACTTTTTACCCCAGGTGCGTCACTAATTGATATCTTGTTTACACAAAATTCTCATTTTTAATTACAAACGGATGATTTTTATTTTACTGAAATAAATAACTTTTAACATATTTGTTTTTACAATATTATTTGTTTATAAAAAAAAAAAAAGCAAATTTAAAGAAAATACTTTAGTTTCAATTATATATGTAAAACATTAAATCAGAAAACCGTTAAATATATTTTAAAGAAAAATGTTTCACATTATATCTTTTTATTTAAACTTAAATATATATATGAATCATTTTGCCATTATTCCAAGGTTTAAATTATCCATCCACATACGAATATAATAGCAAATATAATTAAGAATTGACTGAAAATTAATAAACCAATTTATAATAATTTATGAGCATTTCTCCACTATAATTTTATCAAACCTGTCTAATTTAGCGTTTTTCGTATGTAAATGGATTATGCAATTCAAGCGGCCATTATAGCAAAGTTTTCCCGCTCGACTTATATTTAACATTTTTACATATGACATTTTCACATTTAAGATAGGTTCGATACTAGTTCAGATGAGTAGGTCATTAGGTTGAAGGTGAAATGGAAAGGGATTGGAGGTTTCTGTTTCATATCAGTAAACTTGGTAAAAAAAAAAACAAATAAAAAAAATGACTTTACTTATATAAACATGGAGCTAAATTATGGTTTCTTTCAAAGTATAAACTCATGGCCTAATCCTATGCTAAATTCATGATACTACATCATACTAGATCACACTATAATAATACATTTAGTGCTTCTAACAATTATCAACACACATAATGAAATCATCGGTTATTAGTTAATATTTTAAACTTAAACAGATATATACCCAAACGAATATATATCTTTGTCAAAATAATGGATATGTTTATATATATATATATATATATATATATATATATATACGCATATTTTATATATATATATATATATATAAAATATGCGTGTAATATATAAGGGTATATAGATAAAAGATAAGGATAAAATATAAAGTGTATAATACATAGTGTATGTAGATAAAATATAAAGTGTATAATATATAAAGTGTATATAGATAAAATATAAAGTGTATAATATATATGTATATAGATTAAATATAAAGTGTATGATATATATGTATATCGGTAAAATATAAAGTGTATAATATATATAGAAGGGTATATAAAAAGATCAAATCACTCAAAAAAAACTAACAATTTAAATAGGATCTGGGGGTTGCTTAAGGAGTAACTGCATGCCGGAGTTGAAACAACATCCCAACAGATCATCATCAGTTTTCCAACCTTCTTCATATTCTTCTTTCAACCTCACCGGAGATCGCTTAGGGTGCATTGCCAAATTTCATGCGAATTCGCTGCCTTCATATGGTATCTCATTATGCAGCTCGAGATCCTTTTTTTCAAACTTGGGTTCCTGTTCTGCTACAGATAACTTACTAGTATCTTCTATAGTAGTTTCTTGGCATGGGGTGTCTAGATGCTTTATAATATTAATATTACTCACGTTTATTATTGCTTGCGTACATTTTACATTATTTTCCTTTTCAGTGATATTTTCTCTAGTAAGTGCTTTTTCCCATTCCGTGCTTTGACTTTGCGTCTCTTGGGATTCATTCTTTTCTAACCCAGATTGTTCTTCATACAGAGAAAACATGTTATTTTGATCATCGATCTGGCGCTTATCTTCACTTAAAAAATCATTTCCTTTGATTATGGTATTTTCCTGATTGACTTTGGCTTCCCTCTCTCTAAAATTATTTTAAGTATCATCTTCAGTCTGGCCAATAACTTGCACTACCTCCTGTCTATTAAGTTGTTAGCTTGGTAATCACTAGCAAAGTTGCTTTCTTTACTTTCCTTTTCTCTCTCTCCTTTCATTTCTGTTACATCTCTCAATTCTGGAATACATGCTGTGATAACGTTTTCTTCTTTGGCAGCCATTTTATTTTTTTCCATTAAATTTTCTCTGATTTCATGTATTTCATATCTCATTTTCTTTTGAGTCTCTTCATAGCCTTGAAATTTGTTGCCTAATTCTACACCAACTTCATAAACCTTATCTATCAAATTCTTTTCTTGACATTCTACCTTTTCTACTAAGGTCTTAACTTATTTCATTATAACCCTATCTTGATTATTTTCCACTTGACTTGTCTGTAACATTTCCTTGAATTCTCCTGTAACTTTATATTTATGCTTGCTGCTGATTGATAGCCTAATTTCTTTGATTAGGGCCTCAAATCTTTGCTCAAATTTCTGATCCCTTTCCTCCATTTTCTGATCCATTTTTTATTCCTTTCCTCCATTTTCTGATCCATTTTCTGATCCCTTTTTTCTACCTCCTGTCTATATCTTTCATCCCTTTCTTTCATATCCACTCTGTATATTTCATCCCTTTCTTTTGCATCCTGTCTAAGCTGTCTCAGCAACCAATTAAAATTCTGGCCTTCCTGCTTAACCTCCTCTATCGGTATCTGTTCAGATATTTCTGTAACTAAACTCTCTGGCACAGCTACAGTTTTGTTATCTTATACAATCCTTTCAAAATTATTATTTTTGCACCTAATAAATATTTTATTTTTTTATTTTATTTGACTTTTATACTTTTAATATGGCTGTTTGCTGCTCTCTCCCTTCAAGAACAACTCGTTCACTTCCATCCCAACTCTATGCCTAACTCACTAATATATCTATAAGCCTACACCATTTTGATGCCCGTCCATCATAATAAGAATCAAGAAAAAAAATTTTTTTCCATCTCCCTCTATTTTTTTTTTATATAAAATATACAAACTTTTTTATTTAAAAAAAATCCCTTTTTTTTTTTTTAGCTTTAATAATGTATACGAAAATTTTAAAAAATAATCTTTTTTTTTTGTCTATATATCTAAAATATAACACATATTTTAATATTAAAAATGACTTAATAAAAAATTAACTCACCCCCGGTCTCTTCTTCCAGCTGTTTATATATATATACTTAAATAGTTCATGCTTATGACCTAATTCCATTTACCCATCTGCACCAATTTCAAACCTTTTAACTTTTGTTAATTTGACCTTATTTATATATATATTTACTCATTCTAAACCACTCCAATTCATAAAAATACTTTGATAAAACAATGAGACCCCCCCCCTTTTCTTTTAATCTAAATTTCTTTTCTCTGCTCCCTAATGACAAATTTATAAGAGGATGACTTATAACTTGATCAATCATCCTCGGGCGCCAGTCACTAGTGAACAGGAAAAACACAAAATAAATTTAATAAATTTTTTGCTATATACACACAAAAGTCCATAACTCAGGGTATGTAGGTGTTTCTATTGAGGCCACACTTGGGCATCCAAATGTGGGAAAAAAAACCTTATGTGCCGGTCAAAATATGCTTATCCATCTAACACGAGCTGGAACTCACAAAATGTACTTCAAACCCAGTCGAGCCCGAGATTTTGGTCAGGGACCAGCCTGGATTTGAACCCACTCTCCAAGCCCCAGATCAAACATCTAATGGACAACATAACAATGATAGCACACAAGAATTAATTCTTAATCCGGCCCACTAGCAAATCGGAGAAAACAAAAGACTCATGGACTTAAACATATATATAAACAACTTAAATACTAAAGATATTATTAATAAGGATTTTACAAATGAATAACTATGGGAAATTAGTGAATTGGATTGACTTAATAATGTGACAGAAACTGATATATGAGAATTAAAATATATTTATTGACAATTGTTGTTGGCAAATGCACGCAGGCATTTTATTTATAAAGTAACATTACTCTAGGCCATTTAAACAATAATTGATACGTTGGCTATTATTTAATTGTGCCAATATTATTTAATGGAAACAAATACCCTACTATATAACTAATCACTATATTAACTTTTATTAGTTATGTCCTTTCATCATCAGTTCGATTGGCTATTGTTCGTGAAATTAAATCAAGTGTGGAGTGAATCTTAACAATACATCTACTATAATAAATTTATATATTAACTATGGGCTTTTAAAGCATCCCAGATAGCTTTAGATCAAATGGGTTTTCAAGATTTCTTCGGTTCAATGCCGAAGATTGCAGATTAGGGAGGGAGAGTTGGCTATAGAGATTTTACTAATATGCTAGGCACAAGTAAATTATAACAATAAAGTTGCTCTGTGGATGGATGAATAGTTTTAGGGTTTTTGTGACAAACAACGGTTTACCCAATAACCGATCATCATGTTGCTAATGGGAACCTTTATTTGGTTCATAAAAAGCGGGGGACTTACGTGCTAATCTGGCCCGTAGTGCAGACTTAGCTACAGCACTACCCATAAAAAAGGAAGATGGGCTGGACTTACTGTGGCTCCATCTTATATATATATATATATATATATATATATATATATAAAGTAAGATATATATTGATATATATATATATATATATATATATATCAAAAGAACAGCACAATGAGAAAATATTAATAAATTCCACATCCGCCAAGCCGAAGAATATTATAAATTAAATATCATATATTAAATGAACACTAGGTCATCAGCTTGATCAAAAGAGCCAACTCTTCTATAGCATGAAAAATATGATATGCTACTGACAGGAATATATATACAAACTTTACTTTATCCCGTTCAATCTCTTTAGTTATCTATAACTACTAAACTTTTAAAAGGGGGAAAAGTATATTTAATAAGGGACTTATTAATACTTAACTAAAAAAAATATACTTATGATTACACTCCAGGCTAGTTTAATCTTTAGTAACATAATAATTAAGGGTTGAAAAGCCACATTTTATATTTATATTAAGTAATTTACTAAATGACAAAATATAAATTTGGGTTTCGAAACAGTGCATGAAATGATGCTATATACATAATAGTACAAATATTTTAAATTATATCTTTAAGAAACATATTCTATAATTAAATGCACACCATTTCGAAACATAGGCATAATTAATAATAATTAAAAATAAGCAAAAGAAAAGCAAAATATAACTGCAGTGATTAATTTATATAGCAAAATATTAATTAACAAAGAAATTTAGCAAAACATTTCATTTATAGATTTCAAATACGATTTAGAAAGAGTTTACAATAAAGAAATTTGCAAAAGTATTTCATTTTATATTATTCGGAAAACAATTTAGAAAGAAATTACAATAATATAGTTATATGGTTAGCTAACCTGTTTTGAAGAAATAATGATTGTTTTTAATTTCACACAGAGCTCTGCGATTTTAAATAATATTAAAACAGTTCTATAGCTGGACTGGAGAGATTCAAGCTGGAATGATGGTGAGTTCTTTGGCGGCTTATGGCATGTTCTTATTCAGTTGCGAGATGATTTAAAATGGTGTTGGAACGATGGCAAGTCTCTTTTGGCAGCTTATGACATCTTTTATTTGGTGTAAGCTTGTTGGTTGTTGCTTCAGCATTGGATGGATTGAACTCGGCATTCCATCACAGGAAAGCAGCAAAATTTTGCCTGACTTTAGCCAGACATGGTAAAATTGAACAATTTAAAACTTCTGATCTTAACAGCTCTTCAAAAGCAAGATGGGGTATATCTTCCCACTTAAAATAAGGCCTATTTATATATTTTTACCAAGCCCTAACACCTTTTTGGAATTTCATAAACCTCAGGACCAACTGACTTTTAATTAAACAAAATAATATAATTCAATTTCTACAACAGATAATGTCCCGAGGTGTTATATTTAATTTACTTAAAAAATTATTAAAATATATAAATTATATAATTTGATTCAATTTCATTAATTAAATTCCTTTTTAGGTGTTATAGAATGTTAAAGCCTAGCAGAAGGAACGGTATTCTGATTCAATGATAAAGTCTTTTGTTGCAAATAAAAATCAATCAGTAAACTAGATTTTACTTTTTACCCCAGGTGCGTCACTAATTGATATGTTGTTGTATCTTGTTTACACAAAATTCTCATTTTTAATTACAAACAGATGATTTTTATTTTACTGAAATAATAAACTTTTAACATATTTGTTTTTACAATATTATTTGTTTATAAAAAAAAAGGCAAATTTAAAAAAAATACTTTAGTTTCAATTATATATGTAAAACATTAAATCAGAAAACCGTTAAATATATTTTAAAGAAAAATGTTTCACATTATATCTTTTTATTCAAACTAAAATATATATATATGAATCATTTTGCCGTTATTCCAAGGTTTAAATTATCCATCCACATACGAATATAATAGCAAATATAATTAAGAATTGACTGAAAATTAATAAAACATTTTATAATAATTTATGAGCATTTCTCCACTATAATTTTATCAACCCTGTCTAATTATAGCGTTTTTTGTATGTAAATGGATGATGCAATTCAAGCGGCCATTATAGCAAAGTTTTCCCGCTCGACTTATATTTAACATTTTTACATATGACATTTTTACATTTAAGATAGCTTTCGAAACTAGTTCAGACGAATAGGTCATTAGGTTGAAGGTGAAATGGAAAGGGATTGGAGGTTTTCGTTTCAATATATATATATATATTATTTTTTTAATAAAGAGGATGAAAAATTAGCTATTCGATCTATCACCCTAGGTTTATATTACCTTGAAATAAATATCATGAAGCTTTGTATGTGCATACATACAGGCTGCTTCAATATATATATAGTTGAAAAGAAAAATAGAAATAAACACAGTCAAATTTTTTTGTAGATATTTTTTACATTTCACTGGATTAATACTAAGGAATAAAATAATTTTGAATTTAAAATAAAATTTTATTATAAAATAAACATTTAAAAATGGTCAATTAATATTTTATTGAATTCTGATTTTGTCATTAAAACAAGCGTGCTTTTTGGTGACAATTCATATCTATTTTAGAAATATTTTTTTTAAATTAAAGATTGTATAACATTTTGGTAAAATGTCTAAATAAACTTCTGTGCTTATAAAAATCATGAGTGGGTTTATGAGAATCGCAAGTAAGAGTTTCTCTAGCTTTGGCAAGTCCCCATGTTTGTCTAAATCAACATTTTTTTGTACTATATCATTATATTTTTTTCATTTGTAATTTTTTATTTCAGTTATTAAGAAATACATTTATTTAGAGAATGGTTTTGATAACTGAAATTTTTGTCATTTTTTTAAACAAAAAAACTCATACTTTATATTCTAAAAGCTGAAATTACTCCAATAAAAGCAGAAAAAAACTCATCTTTTTGTGAAATGTCAGGTTAAAATTTTATTCATTATATTAAAAAAAAGTACTAAGATAAGGCATCTGTTTATCATTTTCTGCTGGGAGGATATAATCTTTTCTTCAAAAACAGAAACAAAATTCTTTACATATTATTGCTAACCAGTACAAGCCAAGATAATCAGTGGATGCAAGACGGTTTGTGCATAAAATTCCTATATAGTGCCCACTCATTCAGTATCTCCAGACTAGTTGTTAGCTTGTGTCTTTTATCAGTGAGGAGCTTTGGATATTATAGGACTGTACCTAATGCAATCCTCTAGCAGCCATCTTTCCCCTGTTTATTGAACTGTAGAATCCAAAATATCCCAATAACATTTTCAATCCAAACTTATTCACTTATAAAATCATATAGATCTGAACCCAATTTAGTCTATACATTTTTGTGTATTTGGTTCTAATAGTGATCATGTAATGTTTAGTGATTTAACTTTCAGAAACAGTAATAATATGTTTCCACAGAATCATAAATCTATTTAAATATTTCTGATTTGACAGTCATATTCCAATACAGTGAAAAAGAACACATATGCTTAAATTGGAAAAGTGCTTTTGCCAAATATTCATTATGAGCAAGGCACTAAACAGGTGGATGTT
Source organism: Epiperipatus broadwayi (assembly GCA_028023455.1). NCBI lineage: Eukaryota > Metazoa > Onychophora > Udeonychophora > Euonychophora > Peripatidae > Epiperipatus > Epiperipatus broadwayi. Next base: position 4,633,785 of record JAQFVV010012424.1, read on the forward strand.
CTGGAAAGTTGCATTTTTTTATATGTGCAAATAATTCTAAACCCACTATTCCTCATTTTTATCTGTTGCAACATTGACAAATTCATCTAAGAAAACATCAATATTTATCACGGCTCTATTAAATGTGTGCTTAATGTCAACAGTGTGGTTTCATTTAGTGTTGCTAAGTCCAACATTGTTCTTCTCATAGTTGCATAAAAGAAATCACAATAAATATTGACAATTTGGGTTTTTATACAAGTTAGTTACATTCGGCAAGAGCGAAGTTAAAAACAAGAAAATGTTTTAAATCATATTATATCTGCCTGCAACATCAACACACATTTGTAAAATATACATCACTGCAGTGCAAGTGAGTCTGGCATTTGTGCTGTTAAAGTTTAATGTTATTTGAAACAAATGGCCAAATGAGACTTTTGCAAATAAGATCCAAAGACTTATCTTCTTTAGTAATATATTTCATGCTGAACCAGCACTCATCTCTCGCATATATATATATATATATATATATATATATATATATATGCTGAGTACTGATTTATATATATATATATATATATATATATATAAATCAGTACTCAGTTTATATTAAGATAGCAAATCTTCAAACTTCAATGGACAGGTGCCAATCCCCTCCACTTCCCAAATCTCCAGCCATCCACATCATTAAAAATCTGCTGATGGCATGTTCAAAGCCCATGTTTCCCATTTTGTTGTCATATTCATGTTGATCATAAGTCATTATGACCTCTCACATGTAGGATCACAAGATCATTTAAATACATGAAAAAGGGATGGGCAGAGTACAGGCTGAATCTGTATTTTTAAATATAAATATTACATCTAGCTTAAATATATATACTATACTTGTATATAAATATTGCAGATTCAGTCTGTATTCTGCCCATCCCTCTACTATATATTTAAATGGTATTAAGGTCATATATATAAGGAGTCAGAATGAATTATGGTCAACATGAGTATGACAACAAATTTAGAAAACATGGACTTTGAACATGCCTTCATCAGTTTTTAATAATATGGATGGCTGGAGAATTGGAAAGTGGGGGGAATTTGGGTCTGTTCATTGGAGTTTAAAAATTTGCTATCTTAATATAAACTGCACACTGATTACATATATGTGTGTAGAAAATAATCTGAATCAACTGAGGAGAGCTGGTTCAGCACAAAATACATATATTGCAGATCTTTTATTTTTTTTTCACATATATGTTGGTATGTACATTGCTTGAGTAAAATGGGGTGGATTACTGAAAGGAGCTTGAAAATCTGGTTCCAAATCCTCTTTAATTACATCCAACTTAAGTATATGTTCTATATTTGTATTTAAATATTATATTTCTAATAATTGTAATAAAGAAAAAAGTTCAGATGTCTTTTTTCTTGATAACCACACATTGTATAGTGAAGCCATGAATTATGTTATATTTTGTTTCAATTATTCCACATGTTCAACATATATAACATATAATAGCTCATGTTTTATTGATAAACATTGACTGGAATAGAATATTTATTGTTTATTGAACAGCAAGTGTATAGTAGTTTTCAACATGCATATATCTATGAATTGTAAAACTGTGTATAATAGTTAATCACCATTATATTTATTTATTTATTTATTATTACAATATTTATTAACTAATTGTCATTTTATTTGTATTATATATATAACACTGATTCTCTTTTATATATGTGTATAAACAAAATTTAAAAAATAATAATGATATAATTATTAATAAAAAATCGAAGGTGACATATCTGCATATATATTTCATTGTGTTTTTACTCATTCATTCAATGAAACAAAAAAAAAAAAGCAAGAAAAAAAAATAACTGACAGTATTTTTATTTTTACAATAAATAATTGTTTTTCATAAATGTACCTTTAAAGTTTTTTTGCAATGATATAGATTGCAGAAGCTTTGACTATGTGGAGAAATTGAACTGATATCAGACCCACATAGCTATATGGTTTGATAAGCTGAGTTTGAAGACATTTTCGTGTCTAAAAAATTCATGCTTGCAAACTGATAGAAACGTTTTGCATAAACGCTTGGAGTTAGTGTTTAGGTCTAGTTTCTAACTCCTATCCTTCACTGATGATAGCAAATCAGCTTGAAATGAGCTGTTTTGAGGGTGGAGCCAATGAAAGAGGCAGTGAATTCTGACTCTGGTGTTTATGTAAACAAAAATACGGTTGTTTGGAGGTCTTGGTAAAGCTCCATCTATTGATCATAAATACAAGTGATAGCAAGTTAACGTATATAAAACTTTTTTTTGTTTTTCATAAATGTAGCTTTAAGGTTTCTTGCAATGATATATGTTGCAGAACCTTTGACTATCTGGAGAAACTGAACTGATATCAGTCCCATATCGCTATCTGGCTTGATAAGCTGAGTTTGAAGACATTTCCATGTCTAAAAAATTCATGCTTGCGAACTGATAGAAACTTGTTGCATAAACACTTGATGTTAATGTTTAGGTCTAGTTTCTAACTCCTATCCTTCACTGATGAGAGCAAATCAGCTTGAAATCAGCTGATCTGAGGGTGGAGCAAAATGAAAGAGACAGTGAATATTGACTCTGACGTTTATGTAAACAAAATACACTTGTTTTGGAGGTCTTGGTAAAGCCCCATCTATTGATCATTAATACAAGCGATAGCGGGTTTTACATATATAAAACTTGTTTTGTTTTTTTTTAATAAATAAAATAGCAAAATGTTTGCCTTTCTCATTATTAATTAAATATCCTCTGGATAATTTACTGTTTATATAACTTTTTTGACTATTATTAACATAATAGACTAATCTCTTTAACAAAAAATTATGTTCTCTTATTTTTTAAGTCAGTATTATGTCTAAATATGTTCTCTTAAAATAATAATTTCTTATGAAAAATACTGTGTATAAAATTCAGAAAAGGTAATAAAGGAAGAAAAAATTATGTGTTTTTAATATAAAATATTTTTTTTTTATTAATACATATCATCATGTATGGTACACAGAGAAAAAAAATGACTGCTCAAATATAAAATTTGCAAATTCTAATGTTTTTTTGTTTATTTATATTTTTTGTTTGTTTATATTTTTTCTTTGGGTAGCATATAACTGAAGTCACATATTTAGACATAGCATAGTTCATAATACAATATATATGACTCACTGTCAAAGTTTGCTCATTCCTGTCTATTAATTGTATACTTGCTAAAAAAAAAAATATGTATAAAATTATGACTACATGATAGCAATTTAACTTTTGAAAAGATCAAAATCTGCATAATTATAACATATATAAACAAAACTAAATCTTTGGATTTCAACCTAATGGAAATCCCCTGAAGAATTACATGGAACAAAAAATCAAGGAGATATGAAAATACAAGTGAAATATAGTGAAATGCTTAAGCTCTTATATAAATTATACACATATATATTGAACCAGGTGGGAATTGGATTATTACTATCCTATAAATTATCTTTTATATTGAAACAATAAACAAAACTAAAACTAGTGATTATTATTTTAACTGAATAACCAAAAAATAAATATTGCAATAAATTTATATTTGTTGAATCTCGATCCACTCCAGCTGCATATTAAAGCACCCAATCCCTCAGATGGAGAAGAAATACTCAGAGATACATTTAGCCAGACTGAGGTTAAACCTACAGCCACATGTCCAGGCTGCAGAACTTTTCAGCTGCAAAATTCAAACACCTGCTATCCAAAGCACTTTATTTATTTTGAGAAGAACCTCAGGAACCAGCTAATTACACAAAAGTGATTAACAGGCCCTGAATTATGGCCACTAATTCAGCACTTGATTCATCCTTCTAGCTGTTAAAGAAACAAATATAATAAACTACATTAATAACTTCTTTGCTAAATTGTTCTTAATGGCATAACTAAAACAATTGACTGACAATAATTAACAAACAAATAATTTATTTTAAAATACTTTAAATAAACTTATTAGTAAAATTTATAAACTAATTTTATCATTTTTCAATAAAATAAATAATGATTACATATATGATAGGCAGACACACTCTTAGTAAAATATACAATAATAACATAATATCAATTGGAGCACACACAAGCTTGGAATTATAAGCTAATTATTTCATGATATGGAAAGCTCTGTAACTATCTATTTACTACAGTAGGAGATACATGAACCCACACATACTATAGTTCATTATCTGTTGTCTATAAAGTTAATTTATGCTGACTCTGGAGACACTCAAAGATTGCAATGGCTACGTAATAAATTGGAAGCAGGCTTAGTGATGGGAATAAGGTAAATAATATTATTATAAGATTTTAATTGTTCCTCTGGGATGATATGGCTTCTTGCTTTCTGCTGTTGTATGTAGTTTACCAACCAGTTGGATTTTAGGTTTCTGATGATGTCCTGATTATTGTGGTTCTGGGCTGCATCTTACTTCAGGTGGATAGAAATTCTTGGCTGCTTCAAATTATTAGATGGGCATGGCTTCTATTGGGCAGACTATTGATGTTTTGTGGATGAAGTCTGGAGCTTGGTCACATGCTCTGACTTCTGCTTAGCAAGGTATGGTATTCTTTTAAACTCACAAATGAAATATAATAGCATTTTGAAAAGTAAGAGTCTAGATAGGTGAGTGAATCTAAATATGTGAGTGAATAAATGATGAATTTTAGTCCTATTTATATATTATTATCTTGTTGCTGTTATCTTTTAATTAATTTTTAATCTGCTAGTTATTTTCCATTGTTTCCAATCTGTCTACTGATTAGGTTGATCAATTATAGATAAGATGCATTTAATTAGTTCCATTTGTGGATTTTAATTAATTAGTAGCCATTGCTAATCCCATTCCTATATGACTTAAAAGTATATGCAATCTTTGAGTGTTTAGAATTCATATTAAGAATTTCCTTTATTTTATTAGATTCAACTTTCATATTTTATTTACACACATACATTTAATTTTCTTTATATATTTAAAATCAACACATGCATCCCTCATTATTAAAACAAATGGAGATATTTTTTAGTTTTAAAGATTTTTTTTGTTAAGTTAAATTCCCTCTCCCCCAGAATTACTCTTTAATTCATAGTGATGCAATATTTAATTCATCCCTGGGCTAACTGCATTTTTTTCTTTAACTTATTCTAAGTAATATTTTCTTCTTTAGTTATTCTTTTGATGAAGTTTATTATTAAAATTCTTTTACCTTTTAAATACTGCTTCTTAAATTTATTGTAAATTATATTTATTCAACTTTAATTTTTGAACTTTTCTATTTTAATAATTTTAGACAAATTATTACAAATATGTAGTGCTAAAATAGCATTACATGACTCCATCCCCTGCTAAGAGTAAAATGTGTCATTTTGACCATTGTATCTCTGATAACTTCATTAATATATATTTTTTGTTTTAGCTACAACTATCATATTCATTTTTACCTAAGTTTTCATTCTTAAATTCATCTCTTAAGAATGAAACAATGCTGAGGGCAATCTTATTAAACTACGCAACTGTTAGACTGACAATTCTGCTTAACAATAATCTGCTACTGAATGATGACCATGAGGACATTTCTTTTTGGTGAAACAGGGATTTTTTGAGGCAAAGTGGACACAGGGCTTGCCTGGCTTATATTGACTTACATGTATAAATGAAGCTTTTATTCCAGATTTTTACCGGACATTTGGATGTGTTCAGATTATGAGACTGCATCTAAAAAAATAAAATGGGGTCACTTATATAGTCATATTGGTCTGAACTCAGTTCAGTACTAAAACATTTTGGTGTCATCAGTTCTTTAATAATCATAGCCACCACTATTCTATTAGGTAGGATTGGTATTAAACCACTAAACATCACATGACCACCATTTCTTATGTTTGCTCATAACAGTTATTAAAATAGGCAAAACTCTTCATACAATAGTGACACTCAATGCAAGCCACAGCAATCAATGGATGCCTAAAGGTAGGGATTATATGGACAAGCCTCCTGGCATCCATTGATCATTCTGGATTGCACAGAGTGGCAACTACTGTTTGGAAAGTTTTGCCTGTTTTAAGCCAGCATATATCTATATGTAACTATTAAGTAGAAAATCTGACATTTTCAGATACCTGAATGTTTTTACATACAGCTATATAACTTAAATAGCTATATGGGTCTGAAAACAGTTCAGCTTCACCATATATTAATAGCCTAAGCAATATAACTCACCAAAGCCTCCTTGTATCTCATATCTGTAATACAAGATTAAAGCAAGTCACCATGATATATGATTTGTTTTTATTGATTATTATAAATTTTGCTCTTGAGGCTTTGGTGATGTTATGTTGCTAAGGCTCTTATTATGTGTCTGAAATTTCAGATTTTCTACTTAATAGTTATGTATTAGACAGGTATTGGCTTTTGAGTTGGTATTTTATATATAGTGTTTGAAGGTCCTAGCACCTCACTGACATGAGCCAAAAATTTAAAACCAGTCTAAAGATAGAAATATTTCTAGATAAAAATTTGAATGCTTTCTCTTGTGGCACTTATCAGTAAAAGCTTGTTGCATATCCCCTATATTTCATATATATATATATATATATATATATATATATATATATATATATATACATATATATATATATATATATATATATATATATATATATATATATATATATATATATATATATATATATATATATATTGTAATGTCCACTGCTCTATTAGGGTTTTTATGTCCTATCTATTAAATTTGTTTTGTCAAACAATTCAGTAAGATTTAATGGATGCGATTATTTTTCTGGTCACACACCCTTTTAACTAATGTAACTACTAAAAATAATGTGATCACATAAGCCAGCTTTTAATTTATTTGAAAGGTGCCAGGATTCTGTCTGAATCCATTGGCCAAAACACTTTTATTTAGTTAGTTATGATGATATTATTTGGAATCTCCAGAGGATTGTGTTTCAGTACAGCGTTGGCAATTTATTTGAATTATAATAATGTCTAAGTTATAATGAATTTAGAACTATAAGAATCAATAATAATGTAAGTCATATTTTATTTTATTAATACAAAACAAAACATTAATATGATTGAGAGAATAAAATATAAAAAAACGAAGGTTAAAACTACAGCTAATATTTGCTTCTTTTATTTGTATGATTCATGGTGACAGCTCATCATGCTTAAGAGTTCAAGTGATCACTAATATTTGATTTAATAAAGTTACTTAAAGGTAAGTTTAAATATTCATGTACAGGATTTCTAATGTTTACCATGCATGGATTTCTTTAGAATGGATATACTGTCCAGTATCTAGGCAATCCTTAAGTTTTTGTGGTTTGGAATCTAATAGAAGATGGCTTCACTCAGGTAGTTCATGAACATGTACAAAGCAACTCCAGCAAATGAACTGCTACTAATAGCACATCTTAATACTTTAGCCTATTAGTAAGAGTAGTTTTTCCCACTTTCATAATTTCTTCATGTTTATTTTTTTTTACTGATTTTTGCAGGAAGGATGATCTAAAAAGAACCACTCTGCACCAACTGTTATTCCTTTTATCCTCTTTTTTTCTTTCTGTGCAACTCCTATTGACACCTGTCAATGTATACCAAATTTAAAAGAATTTAGCTGACAAAGTCTTCCTTTTTTTTCTTGATTGCCATCTTTAATTACCTAAGGAATGTTATCACTTTGTTTCCATGCTGCTGATGGCCTTGTGATAATGGTTTGTTTTAATTTTACAAATACAAAATAGTTTCTCCTTTGTTTCTTATTATACTTTCTACATTCCTTCTCTCTTTTTAATTTCATTAAACACACATAAAAAATATATACACTCATGTTGTTTAAACTAATAGATCAAATATATTTATATAAATATATTTTTCATTAGGAATTTATCAATTTAACTTTTAAATTGCCAATGCTATTTGTACTAGGGTAAAATACAGTTAATACCTCCACAGTCAATGACAAGAATAAAATATAGAGTATGACATTATTTTCTCTAAGCTCTATTAATCATTCTTTACTGATGTATTTTTTTATATATATCAACTGACTGCTTAATAGAAATATTGACGTTGAATACATGATCAAGAGGTTTACATAATGCATTGCACAAGAATTTTTTTCCTGCTCGCAGTACGCATATACAACCCGATATACTTTAACAAAGAGTCCAAATTTAAGCACAACAAAGGATTGCTCATTTGTTTAATATTTATGGCTCTGGGCACTTGGTTCATCCTCACACTTCTTGGGACCCTGCTTCTATAAGTCTGCTGAGCACATTAGGAAGATCTTTGCATACTATTTAAAATGCATGAATTTCGGGGTTATTATCCCTTACTAGCACATGCACATCATGAATCACATTGCCACCCCAGTTCACTGTTGGCCAACATTCCACCATTTAATAAACAATCACATAATCCCTATCCTATCTTATTTACCATTAATTTCTTGCTGCAGTCTTCAGGGTTTTGGTCCATCCGTTCGATTGTCTACTGTTATCTGTTTGGGTATGTATAACCTGGTTGAGTCGACAATGATCTATCTGTTTCTCTATACCATTCACACCAATCTCTCCACTGTGTATCAAGATATTTCCTGTCATATTTATCTTGACTCCTGAACTTTTCCTCAGGAGATGGCAATCTTGCCCTATTCCCTTTCTTTTTTCCTTTGCTATAGTTATCTTATGCGTTCCTTGATTTCCCACATTATCAGTCAACATCATAGTGTTCAATTGTACTTGACCTTTATTACTTGGTATTTTGTTAATGTACTTGGTGTTCATCTCTTCATCACTAGCCTTGTTGATCTCAAATGCATTAAGTAGTTCAGTCATTAGCTCGACTGTCTCACATCCGGTACTTATCAGTAGGTGCCCTATTGGATTAGGAAAAATTTTCTGTGTAATTTGTATAATGTTTTTCCATCAACTTACACTTCCTTAAGGCTTGTAGTTGTGCTACTTGCTTCAAGAAAAATGGCACATAATACTGTTCTGTACTACATTTTTCTTGAGTCACTTTACTCTTGATTCTCTCTTGGTGGTCTTCATTCCAAAAAATTTTCATTAACGTCTGACCATACTGTGCAAAGTTATTCAGTCTCTTGAAGAGAGCCTCCCACCAAGCCTGTGCAGTTCCTTGTAAATGACTAATGGCTAGAGTTAGTTTAATATCTTCTGACATTGGGTGTATCACGAAGTATCTCTCAAGACTATTTAAATGTTCCATCGGTGATTCCCCCTCCTGCCCATAGAAGATTTTCAATTTCAGAAAATGATTTATCACATTTGGCATGTTTTCTCTATGTTCTAGAGGTGTTCCTGACTCTTCTGTTTATCAGATCCTACTTCTATCATTTCACTTTGTGCCATTTTTTAACCTTCTCATCTATCATTTTTATTATGTCTTCTTTCATTTCTTTAATCTCTTCTCTTATCTCTGTTTTCACTTCCCTAATCATCTCTATCACTTCTTTTTTTATTTTTTCTTTGAACTCTCTTATTTTTTTCATATCCTCTTTGAATTCATTTAGTGCTTCATATAATAGCCTTTTCACTAATGTTTTTCTTTTGATCCTTTTTCTGTTTTCTGCCATATTTTGCATATCTGTGCCACTTCTCAATTTCATACACTTTTATTTTTTTTTAAAAAATTATTATAAATAATAATAATAATAATAATAATAATAATAATAACTTATAAAAAATAATATAAGTTATTTTTTTCTTTGTATATTTTGCTTGATTTCTATTTTGTTGTTTCTTTTATTAATATATTTGCCAAAGCTGCTCCCCCCTGCAGTCACTTCACCTTATGAGCTATTTCCATCATTTTGCCTATTCTTATTTATTTTTAAACCTACATAGTGAAACAAAAACAAAACTCTTTTATACTTAAACTTTTATTATTTACTCCTATCTCAGGATGTGGTTATCGACAAAGCCTCGAGTTGGGTTGCCATTGTAACATCCACTGCTCTATTATGGTTTTTTATCACTTAACTACACGTACTCAGTGACCAAATTACACCCTATCTATTAAATTTGTTTCATCAGATAATTCAGTAAGATTTAATGGATGCAATTATTTTTCCTGGTCACACACCCTTTTAACTAATGTAACTACTAAAAATAATGTGATCTTATAAGCCAGCTTTTAATTTATTTGAAAGGTGCCAGGATTCTGTCTAAATCCATTGGCCAAACCACTTTTATTTAGTTAGTTATGATGAAATTATTTGGAATCTCCAGAGGATTGTGTTTCAGTACAGCATTGGCAATTTATTTGAATTATAATAATGTCTAAGTTATAATGAATTTAGAACTATAAGAATCAATAATAATGTAAGTCATATTTTATTTTATTAATACAAACAAAACAATATGATTGAGAAAATAAAAAATAAAAAACAAAGATTAAAACTACAGCTAATATTTGCTTCTTTTATTTGTACGACTCATGGTGACAGTTCATCATGCTTAAGAGCTCAAGAAAGTGATCACTAATATTTGATTTAATAAAGTTACTTACCAATAAGTTTAAATGTTCACTTACAGGAATTCTAATGTTGACCATGCATGGATTTCTTTAGAATGGATCTACTGTCTAGTATCACAGTGACCCTTAAGTTTTTGTGGTTTGGAATCTAGTAGGAGATGGCTTCTTCACTCAGGTAGTTCATGACACAGGTACAAAGCAACTCCAGCAAATGAACAGCTACTACTCACACATCTTAATACTTCAGCCTAGAGTAAGAGTAGTTTGGCCCACTTTCATAATTTTTTCACATTTATTTTTTTTACTGATTTCTGCAGGAAGGATGATCTAAAAAGAACCACTCTGCACCACCTGTTATTCCTTTTATCCTCTTTTTTTTCTTTCTGTGCAACTCCTGTTGACACCTGTCAATGTGTACCAAATTTAAAAGAATTTAGCTGACAAAGTCTTCCTTTTTTTTCTTGATCACCATCTTTAATTACCTAAGGGATGTTATTACTTTGTTTCCATGCTGTTGATGGGCTTGCAATAATGGTTTGTTTTAATTTTACAAATATATTCTTCTTTGTTTCTTATTATACTTTCTACATTTCTTCTCTCTTTTTAATTTCATTACACTCACATAAAAAATATATACACTCACTTTGTTTAAACTAATAGATTAAATATATTTATATAAATATATTTTTCGTTAGGAATTTATCAATTTAACTTTTAAATTGCCAACACTATTTGTACTAGGATAAAATACAGTACAATATATATTAATGAAAATAATACTAAGTCAGAGTGAAAATATTACAAATTTTAATATTTAAATACAAGTATAAGCTAGATATAATTAAAGGAAATTTGGGGAACTTGAAAGTCTGGATTCAAATCCCCTCTATTACAAATTTTAGTAAAATTATTGCACCAAGCATATTTTCAATGCTTTCGGCATTATATGCATCAAATTCATCGTTAGTCTGCTGAAAACATGAAATTTTTGCTCACTTGAATGCCATTTTATTTTTGGTTCATTGCATATTCATTTTGTATAATGATTCATTCCTCTTATTGTTGTGATGGTTTCTTTATTTGCACATAATTTTAACAACATTCAGGTCACAACTATTACAATATTCTCTTTCATGATTATTAAAGACCAATGAGTTAGCAATGTTAGACTTTATTTTAGATTTTCTAAACATTAATGAACAATAGGTCATTCTAATTTTAAGATTTGCCCTCATCTTATCATAATCTATATGTGGACAGTCTTTTGGTTTCAGTTTACAGTATAGAGCACATTGAGCTGGCCCAATGCTAGAATTTTATCTTATGTGTTGTTAATAAGTATATATATATATATATATATATATATTAAAACGAAGATTTTCATGGGTTGCATACATAAATAACATATTATGCAGGTTCATCCATGTTAAAAAAAATTTAAATATTAATATTCCGATGTTTCGACTTGGTCACACAAGTCATCCACTGGGTGATAAAAGGTAGAAAGACAGTTGTAGAGGCACTGATTTGAATAAACGTTAAAGTTCCACCAATAGAAAAAAAGAATGTTTTTTTAAAAAAATCTTTCCAAATAGGAGGAAGTTTGCATGCATCATCTCACTTATTGATACAATCTGGCCTTTTAAGTATCTCAATGGCTTCTCTAATTTTACACTGGTAGAGATTAGGATTTGTGTTCCATATGTAAAAGGAACTACAGACAGTATTGGATGTATATTAAAACGCTATAATATAGATACAGCATTTTCTACTCATCAAAAGTTCAGCAATATAATAACCAAGCCTAAGGATTCAATCCCTCTTGAATTTCATAGTGTTTATCAAATTTCATGTAAAAATTGTAAAGCTTCTTACATAGGTATGAGTAATTGTTGCATCAGTGTTAGGAGAGATGAGCATGCTAATGCAGTTAAACAACATTCATCATCATCAGCACTCTCACTCCATACTATGGATTCAGGTCATAAAATTGATTTTTCTAGTACCAAGATCATATCCAGATGTGATAATCTCTACCAGTGCAAAATTAGAGAATCCATTGAGATACTTAAAAGGCCAGATTGTATCAATAAGCGAGGTGATACATACAAACTTCCTCCTATTTGGAAAGATTTTTTTTAAAAAACATTTTTAAATTTAACTTTTTTGCTATTGGGGGAACTTTAATGTTTATTCAAATGTGTTTGTAGCGCCTCTACAACCGTCTTTCTACCTTTTATAATCCAGTGGATGACTTGTGTATCCAATTCGAAACGTCAGAATATCAATATTTAAATTTTTTTTAACACGGATGAACCCGCAAAATATGTTATTTATATATACTTGTGTTGGCGGTTTAAATAAAAGAATTTTAGCTAGAGTGCAAATGAATATGTATTATTTTGCTCTTTAACATATATTTATTCTTTAACATAGTCGTATACTAATTATAAGTAATTTGTTAAAAATATTAGACTTAATAATATTTTTAACAATACTGTATTTGATATTAATTAACGTAAATACAAACCAACTTTTTCATATTAAAATGTTATTTTTTAATACGTTCTAAATATATTCAGTTGCTAGTAAATAAAGAATTGGAAGGCTTTATTGGTCTGGAATTCATAAGAATTTTGAACGGCAGAAGTGGCAGAATTGGACCGATGGACGACCCTCGCCCATTATGATCTGCTATTTCCCCAGTGAACTGATCTATGCAAGGCATAGGATTCTATGAAAAATATTAACAACTGAATTCTAATTTCAACGTAATTTATTTTAGCTTTTTATATTTATAGTTTTATTATTAACTTGACGTGATTTTACAATTATCAAGATATTTAAGTATTAAGTGATAACCCGATGCTATAATAATTAACATATATAAATGATGAATAAATAAAATCCAAAAATGAACATGATCTTTTTATATTTTATTTATAATTATTTTTTCAAAGCATATACGTTATACACAAGGCATAATGGGAGTAAGAAGATGAAGAACTCTTACGCATTCACCATGGATGCAGCAATTAATCCCCGGATAACAACAATCTCGGTTGGAAATACACTAAAATATCAATAATATAGAACAATTAAGTAAAACAATAAGAGCAATATAAATCAAAATATTAGTAAATCAAAGCAATATTAAATAAAACAAAGATATATCTCAGATATAATTACTGAAAGTGGAATTGTAAGTATTTGCCCACTACCTTTTATAAAACGAATTTTTCCTTACTACAAATAATTAATATTTGAACGAATATGTTTCCTCCTGCAAAAGTTTGCAAATTTTAGTCAAAATAAAGTTTTTAGTCAAATTTACTTAGTTGATAAAGATTTTTATTTAAAGTTCAATTTCTGAGAAATTGGCAAAGATTAAATTGGCAAAGACCACATAAATCAGACGCGTTAATTACATATGAGTTAAAATAAAATTTCAAATATGATAACTATATATAGTAAACATACATCATATAAATATTAAGATTAAATTAAAATGATAAGAATATATTTCTGTGACAATAATGGCCAAGTGAATATTAGTAAAAAAGATTATAAAATCTCATGTGATGAATAAGTTACAATTCAGAAAGCAACATTTGCATTTAGAATTTTAGAAATATTACTGTGCAAAGTTTAAAGGAATTGTTTTTTGAAACTGTAGGAATATATATGATATATTATGTAACAATGATGACATCTGCATCACATTACAATTTTTTTAAATTAGCCAATGATATTTAATAATAATGACGGGAACGACTCGTAAGGCAGCTTTGAGAAGAATAACTAGATCGCTATTATTTTCAATTTCTAAAAATTCCCAGGAATCTTATAAGAAATTTTCACTTATGTAACTCCCTTGATGAACTCTCTGGGAGACAGTAAAACTTGTTAAGTCAAAAAATAATAGATTGATTTTGAATTAAAGATAAATATTACTTATAAAATACATACATTTTCAAGCTTTTCCTATAATAATGGTGAATATTAGTAATTGATGCACTAGGTGAAAAAAAAAAATCTTCCTTAAAATTTCTCCATTTTTTCTTTTAAATTAAGATTTATATAACTTTATCTAACCATAAAATGGCCATAAAGTAATTTATTAAAAAGTTCTTTCATATGGATAAAAATAAGTTTAAAATGATTATTCTCTTGTAATATAAGAATAATCAACTAAAGTCTATTTGCAAAAAAGCAAAAAAAAAAAAAAACAAACATCAAAAATAATTATTTGCTTGCCTATCCCTTTTTAATCTTTATGTGCTTGATTATATCTCTATCTATTCATCTGTCTTTTACCTACCGATTTAGCTATGTATCTACCTATCTCTTACCTACCTATCTATCCATCTCCCTACTTTTTACTTACCTAACTCTTTATTTATTTATTTATCCATCTATCTCTCCAATTACCCATCACTCTAGCTATCTACACACTCATCTATTTACTTATGTTAGTCTATTTATCTAATTATCTATATGTACATACATTCATCTATAGAACAATCTTTCAATGTGTCTATATCTCTTTATCTCTCTACCTGTCTTTCTATCTAATTATCTTCTGTTAGTACATGATTATCTTCCCAGCTATTATTTATCTATTTATGTATTGGTTTGTACATTTGTCTATATATATACATATATATATATATATATATATATATATATATATATATATATATATATATATATATATATATATATATATATATATATATATATATATATATATATATATATATATATATATATTAATTTATTAAGCTACCTATTTACCTATGCCTTTGTACTCTCTATCTATTTACCTATCTATCTTTCTATATACCTATATTCTTAACTTATATCTATTTATGTATGTCAATATCTATCTGACTGAGTATCCATTCACTTGCCTGCTCATGCAATTTATCTATATACTATTTACTTATTCAGGTATACACCTATTTATATAGTCTATTTATCTGTCTACCTACTTTCTCGTACAATCTTTGATTCTATCTGTCCATCTATTCATCCATAATATATATCCATTCATTCACCATCTCTATCTATTTGTATACTTGTCTATACATTCTTACTCTTTCATCAGTCTATCTTTCTAATTATCTCTCTAGTTATTTGTTTATTCGTCTAACTAGGTTCCCACCTATATATGTCCTTCTCTCTGTATTTCTATCTGAAATTTGTCTTCATACTCAAATATCCTTCTAATTTCCCAACTAAACTTACCTATCCAGTTACTTATCTTTTTAATATTTATCTATATTTATCTATTTTTATATAATTACATATCTATCTAAGTTTGTCTACCACCTGTTTATTCTTTCATTTATCTATAATGTTTGTATATGTGTATATTATTATCCATCCGTTTATCTATCTACTTATCTATCTCTTCATATGCCCACACCATAATATTTGCTTACCAAACTATGTACATAACTACTCACACTATATATCCATCTACTTATCTACTTGGTTGTTCATCTTATCTGACTATCTATTTATCTATCCCTCTATTTACCTATCTATATATCTATCTGTCTGTCTGTCTATCTATCTATCTATCTCTCTCTCTCTCTCTCTCTCTCTCTCTAGCTTATACTCCTGATTAACTATCTATTGCATATGTTCATCTGCATAATCATGCACTTATCGATTTACCTATTAAACTTAATCATCTCTTTATTTATTTATCATTATCTATATGTTTATCCATCTATAAATCTAATTTCTATCAATCGTTTTGCATATTTTTTAATCTAACTGTTTTTCTGTCTTATTATCTATTTTTTCACCAATTTCTATATTTATGTATTACTCTATCGATATATCTAACTATCTTTGTCTATCTATATTCTCTAAATATCTTGCCATACAACAATCTACTGAATCCATTTGTTTGTCCAACCACATATTTATTGTATCAATCAGTGTTTACTTTTTTGTCTATTTCAATATTCATTCATCCAGCAGTCAATTCATCCATTTAACTATTTATCGAACTATTTACCGGAATGCCTTTTTTGCTCATTTATTTATCTATCGAAGTTTCGTTGAAGATAAATTCTTGCTTCATTATAAAATAGATTTAAGTGAATTTGAAAATTAGTAGATAAAGAAAAGAACCATATTATTTATATCCCAGAGCTTTAGAAGATATAAATACCTCAACTTAAGGACACTGAAAAATATGAAAGCAATTGCTAAATAATGTAGTATGGATTCAGATTGGAAATGTTCGTTTTGTTGTCGTTTCTTGTTAAATAGAATGTTGATAAAGTGTGACTAAAATTTTATGCAAAATAACCATTTTATTTTAATTCAGATTATAAATTTAAATAACGGATTTCAAATAAATATGCTGATAAGAAATCACCTCAGCCATATCAGTTGAAATAGATGTATTAACTGTAATAGATTGGAATCTTATATAACATAATGAAGGCAAAACGAATTAACTGATTCCAGAATGTCATTCGTTATTTTACTGGTTCATTATAGCTTACGTGTACTTAGGAGTAATATCATCCAATCCCACAACCATGATTATTGAATCAGAGGGAAAATCCAAAACATAAAAATACATATAAAAAACATACTGAACTCTACATTATATCTTAATGAATATTGAAAATCATCTTTTAAAAGCAAAACATCAAGTGTAAACTTATATAAAATCCTAATAAATACTCACAGACCATCGATTTTACAACTTTCTTTTTTCTGAGACGATGTTCCAGCTGTTCTACCTATACTAGTCGTCTCTTAATATGTAGTAATATTATACAATCTTGTTATTTTCCTAAATTCGGGGGACCATGATTTTTTGATAATAAATTTCATCACAGAAACAATATTAACTAAAGGAAATAATTCTTCAAACAATTGCTTGACCTTTTCACAAGAGACTGCCCCAATTGATATCATCAATTGCTATTTGCTCTTGATTAGTCCATATTAGCAAAAGTTTCCTTTATTTCCAGTGCAAACTGCACAAGCTGAAATCCTTTTTGCTAAGTGTAAACTTTTTAATATATCATTTTTTAAGTTGCTATAGATTGTTTATTTTAATATCCACATTCAGAATTTAAATCATCAATCAGTTTACAGTTTTCTTTTATACAAATCTTCATTTCAATAGTGACTAATTATTTAGAGCTACTTTTCTGTCGTATGACTAAAATTAATATTTATATATGTATGGGAAGAATTTAAAAAATGAATAAACTATATCAAATTGCAGTAATAAAATTAAAAACAAACTCACAATAGATGATAACGTCTGTTACTTTATTCAAAACTGAAATTTTGTAAAAATATTATCCATGAATTTCTATATTATACAGTAAAGCTTGTTATAATATTTTTTTTATTTCAACCAATAACAATTATTAATTTAATGGTTCCATATTTAGTGCTTATATTTCTATGATTTTAATAGATTTGCATTAAAAAAAATTTTTGACATCACCATTATCAGATTTCAAATTTAATCTTTACAGCATGATTAAAAATATCATTGATTTAGCAACTTCATGTTATCACATAGATTTTCATCATTTTACAGAGAATTCATTATGTAATTATTTAAAATATGAATTCCAGTTTTATGGTACATATTTAAATTTATTGCAGTGAACACATCTAGGGGAAATTTTTTAAAATAAAAATTTATACATTTTTAAAGCTAGAGATAAAAAGAAATCAGTAAATTGCATTGATAACTGAGAGCATTACTGGTTATTCATTTTGAATTTCTTTCTATATCATCAATGTTATCAGATTCTATTTTAAGTTATTACGATTCATGAGTTAATATATTTGTATTGATGTTGATAAAATGGATGTGTGTTTTGATGTTTAGAATGTTTATCAATTTTTTTGACATCATCAGCATGAAAATTTGAATTTGATTTTTATGGCTTATGGCTAAATGTATGCACACTGAGAAAAATATTAGAGATAAAAAAAGATAAATAATTTATTAACTATATTTTATTATTTAGAACTTTATCAGTTTATTGGACTTTTGTTTTGCAATTCTTTGTTTTAATCATCATTATTTATCATCATCATCATCATCATCATTTTTCACCATTATCAATTCATTGCTAGGATTGATCTCTTCATGTTTAGTCCAATTTCTTTTACCCCTACCATCTCTTCTCCGCATTATAACAGCAGATCTTCTTTCATCCAACCATCTCATTGTTCTTCTTCTTCTACTACATATCTATGTTTACACCAGTTTCATTTCAGACTCTATTTTTTTTCAATGATGCCATTGCTCTTTTACTTATATATGTCATTTGTGATTTCCTTTTGCTCCTCCTAATATACATATCTTCCTACTTCATTGTGTATTCTGAAGTCTCTAGTGCTTTTGTGTCAAATATCCGAGCATCTCAATAAGTAAGAACTATTAAAGCACATTCATTAAAATTTTTTCTTTACTATCATATAGGTATATATTCTGTTAGTATTAAATTACTTCTATCAAAATCACTCCATATTTCTATTCTATAAATAATTTAGTCTCTTTTGTTTCCATTTATATTAATAATTTGACCAAAGTATCTGTAATTCATTGGACATTATTTTGGTCTTTTTAGCATTTATCTTTAATTCCAAACTTACTTTTATGTGATAGTTCTTGCAACCTTTCCTGAAATTCTGAAGCATTATTTGCAAAAAGAACCACATAATCTGATTAAAAGCTAGTTGACTTAAAATAATATTCATTCACTTTTATTCCCTTAATTTTCAATAATGCTGCTTAAACACTGCCCCATTGTTAATCTAGTCATTGTTGATGCAGTTTGGTAAGTATTTTTAGAAGATATGACAATTCCAGATCTTTGTCTTGATAATCCAATGCTTTAATCACCGTAAAAATGTTTGTAGAATCACATGGCTTTTCATAATCTAGGAAGCATACTGACAACTCATGTTCATTAGTCCTTTCTATAGTAACTTATAACAAATTTTGAATGTTGTCCACTGTATAAAACTATTTTAAATCCAGATTCTTTTATTGGTCTGTTAAAATTTAAAGTTTTGCTTAGAGGAAGTGCAATTATTTTATTAAAGGTTTTGAATAGAAGTATTATAAGACATTGACAAGTTATAATTTAAATTACATTTTTTTATCATTTTTCATAGATATCAATATCATTATTGCTTTCTTTCAATCATCTGGTATATCTATGATTTAGCTATTTGGTATGTACGTTTGTATTTTTTTTTAATTCTTCACCTGTTTCTTTTAAGATATCAATAACAACTTCATCACTTCATGGAGTTTTCCCCTTGTTCATAAATTTAATTGCATGCTTCACTTCTTGATTTAAAATAC
The DNA here is from genome assembly GCA_028023455.1 of Epiperipatus broadwayi. Lineage (NCBI taxonomy): Eukaryota > Metazoa > Onychophora > Udeonychophora > Euonychophora > Peripatidae > Epiperipatus > Epiperipatus broadwayi. The sequence goes on from JAQFVV010012424.1 coordinate 4,653,729, forward strand.
TTTTTAATTTAGAATAAATAGTAATTCTAAGTAATACTTTATTTTCTTGTTTTTTATTATTATAAAATCTTTTATTTAATTTTTCACACATTTCATGTGTTATTTCTTTTTGTAAAACTAATAGCTCCATTTTTTTGTTTCTTATTGCATAAACATTTTTTTCTTTCAATACCAGGATGTTGCTTTATACTTTTAAGACTTTTATTTTTTAATATAGCTCTACTTATTTATACCTAATCATATTTTCTTATATCATTATTAAATATTTTTCTCAGAATTTCATAATGGATGATTTTAAAATTTATTTTTTGTTCTTTTTTTTTTTTTTGAGATTTTGTCTTAGTAGAAAATTTATTGGTAAATTGGTGCATTTTTTCACCAGCTATCTTTATTGCGATTTTTAATAGAGTATCAGTTATCTTCTTCTAGATTTCATTCGTCAGAACTGTCTTCAAAGTTTATTAATATTTTAAATCGATTTGAAAGTTGTAATTTAAATTTATGTGGGTTTTTATGTAGATTAGAAATATCAACTGTTAATACTGCTCTTCATAATAATTTCCTTTTTTTAGTTTTGCACCTTACATTCCATTAATCGATTAGCATGTCCTGTATTAAATCTATTAAGAGCATTCTAGTCTTGAATACATATTTTCTGCTCATCAAAATATAATTCAATTTTTCTATAGCAGGGGAGGCCAACAGTTATATCTATAGGAGGCACAAGTTAAAATTGAGATATATATTAAAAGACAGAATTAATGTTTTTAAGTATTCAACAGAAGCAAATATTTGACTTATATTTTTTTTATTAAAATGATTTATTTAATTGTATAAATAGATAATTTTCTATTCTATCGTGTCAGCCGTTTGATAGCGTTGTTTCTAACCAAAAACACATACATATTATGATTCCGGGCCAGTGATTCTGTATAAATATCGGCTTTAGTTTTGTAATAGAAAGTTATAGTAACTAATACTAAATAATATTAGTGTTTTAATAAAATTTAAAAAGTCACACTAAATAATAATAATTTACACTTTTTTGTGAGTAACTAATCGTAAAATGGGTTGTTTTTGTTTGTGTGTGTCTCCAAAGTTACGGTATTTTTTTAATAGAAAATAATGCGCAATTATATATTTTTAAATGTAGACAAAATGTATAAATTCACACTAAATTTAAAAATGATATCAGACTAATTTCCTTTTTTTTTTTGACATTAATTAATCAGAAACTGGGTTATTTTTGTTAGTGGGTATATCTAAAAAGTAACATTATTTAAATACTATATTTAAAAATGATATCCGACTAATTTGCTTTTTTTTTTGACAATAATTAATACTCAGAAAGTGGGTTGTTTTTGTTTGTGTGAATTTATTATATGTAACTTTAAATTGAAATACTAAATTTAAATTTATTACACGACAAATTTGTTTTTTTTTTTTGACAGTAATTAATTATCAGAAACTAGTTTTTTTCTTGTTTGTGTGGATATCTAAAAGTAACGTCATTATTTTAATACAAAATAATGCTGTTTCTATTAAATTAAATAGTAAAGCATTTGGATAAAATATATTCCTAAATCAATAAAGAAATTAATAGTTAATATATAAATAATAAAACTTATCTAGATGTTCTTCTTTCTTGGTCAAATTCAACAAACACCACTAACAACATTTTTCTTGGCGATAAACTTTTACAAAAGCACATGTGAGAACGCAAAAACATCAATAACAAAAAAACACTATAACTGGTTATAAAACTATGAGAAAATAAACAACAAACACAAACGGAACAGCTGTAAACTACTTTGTAATAAGTTGCATCTCTCACAATATTGCCTGGAAAATATCTTCACTCTTGTGAAGACATCACCACAGGAACTCGCACAAGTAATCACCCATGCATCGTCTATGTGTCCCATGCTGTTTTCTGTTTTTGGATTTCAGGCAACCCCAAAGATGCTCTACATTTTGTGTATGCACTCCTGTATTAGGGCTCATGAGGTTGCAGTGGTGGTTTACGCGCAAATGTTTAAATCCTGCTTCCTCCATATCAGATGTTTTATAACCTTTTCAGAAGTCAGAATAGATGGTGGATCTGGGCTTGACATTATCTTGTTTGACCTGTAGCAGGGTGGCAGCAGATCATGATGGAACCACCATGGCATCACATCCATTAGACTCTCAACACAACCCTCCAAAAAGCCACTGCTGAGGAAGCATTCTGCCCTGGTGGTTCTTCCGACAACTGAAAAGGGTCTTATCAACCTCAGCCATCATTCCTGCACCTCCAATTTGATTACATGCTCTCGGTGAAAGGCTTTCATGACACAGATCATGAAAAGCATCCTTCCACTTGACAAAGGTACCTTGACACATCTCCAGATTTTTATAGTGTGCTCTACAATCAGCTTTTTGCAGCTCCAATAATAAAACAACCGTAAAGATTTTATGAAGAGCATTTGAAATCCTTCAAACCAACTGCCTTTATGAATAGAACATTTTTGTCAACAACAATGTGACTTACATATAAAAGTCCACAGATCATTATAAATCTACATTTACATTGCCTCACCACACACACATATCTTCTGTTTCATCAGGATATTATTATCTTGTAAAAATGCCACAGCACTGGCTTCAGTTGAAGGCAATTGCCACAGCTTCAAATACTTGAATTTCGAGGCAGCCATTATAATTGTTATTGAACTAATTCTCACAATAACGTAACTTTATGTGTGATCATCGAAAAACAACTGCACTGTATCCTTAATTTTGGGTTACACATTCGTAATGGAACCTTCACGACATTATTTATAAAGTTATAACATGACAGTAGATTAGAGCACTTGAAAACAAAAACCTATCTAATCAAATTTTAAAAATTATGACTGGCTCAAATACACACACTCTCACATGAAACTATAGAGAAAATAGACATTCTACTATTACAGTAAAGTGAATAACACAACCAACTATGGCAGCCAATAAAGGCATTTGTCTTTGCTTTTAGTATAGAAAAAAGCCATAACAGGCTGCTGTTGGGAACTCTTTCTGTGTTTTATCATAGAAAGAATCCTCTTGTGTTGGCTGATGCCACCGTCCAACATGCCCAACATGCCACAAGGACTCTTTCTGTGTTTTAGTATAGAAAGTAGACTTTTTTGGGGGGGCTAAAGGCCAGTGAAATGGTATATTTCTAGGAATTGATCTAGAAATAGTGCCATCATTCGGCTGACATGATAGAATAGAAAACAACCAAAAAATTAATAAGTGAAAACAAAATCAATATAACATTTTTCATTATTTGCATATGGTTGTATGTATACAATACAAGCATTAAAATTTGGCATTGACAACAAAGTGTGCAATAGTTCTTTAAGATGTTCATTTGTAAATTGTGGATTTTACAAACTTAATTTTTGAGTATAATGATTCACTAGATTATATTGTCCCAAAAATTGTCCTTAGTTTGCAAGTAGTTTCTTTTTAATGAGGATACTTATGGCAATAATTTTTTATTTTTCTAAAATATGAAATAAAAATAGTTACCTGTACTACTCGAATAAAGTAGCTGAAGTTGATGTTCAAAAGTCAAAGTAGTGCACACTTAACACGGAATTAAAACTGTAACAAAGAATAATAATATCACTCGAAATCCAAATGAAGACCTAACTGATTAGTTCAAAAAATGCATTAATTGCCTCCACAAAAGAATAAATTGCTCATGGTTTCACAATAAAATGTAAATACATCATACTAATGTAAATTATATCATGATTTTATTTCAAAAGTCTCATGAAACCACATGCAGCTCTCAGAGCTGTTTGACCAGGGTGATTCTATTATTTCATTTATATGCTCCCATGATTATTTCCATTTAGCATTTTCTCAAAAAACTGAGAACTCCACAAGTCTGTCTTCTCTCCATTCTATCACTAAAACAAATTTATTCACATACATTTTTTTTCAAATTGTTTACCAATCTAGGATTAAAATCTTTTATAACAATTTTAAAATGTTTGGTATATTCTAAAGCATTTTCTCCATCCATATAAAAATCCCTTATTTCTTCAGAAGCATAAGCCTGAATTATTTGCATTTTTGACATCTTCAATTAATTTGAATAAGCTAATATACTATCAATCTCCATAATGTTGTTTACCCCCTTTTTATTTCTAATGCACGCCACTCCATTTATGCTTTCAATATTTGTACCAATATAGTAAAGTGTATACCCACTTTATGAATCAATTGTCTCTTCATCTTTTATTCTAATTTCCGAAACTCTAAGAATTTACTATTTAATATTATCATAGTACATCCACATGGAACAATCTTTTTTTACTTGAAAGTAGTCTGTAATTGGAATTAACTAAATAAAATATTATCATCAAATGGCTGGGCTCATAATCAGAAGATTCTTAGCACTTTTTGCCTCGTAAAAGAATCAACTTTGAGATGTTTTACAATTATAATAATAAAGTCACCAGATGGCGATTGCGATTAAGTGGCGTATAGGAGGTAATTTATTTGTAGTTACACAACTTATGGATGTGAATAGGAATTCAAGTAAACAGTTATATATGAGTTTCATAGATATAGAGAAGGCATATGATAGAGTAAATAGAAATAGGTTATGGATAAGTTTAGCAAATTTGGGAACGGATGAAGCTTTAGTAGATATTATTAAAAAATTATATGAAAATAATTATTATATATCAATTAGGGAATATAGAATCAGTTAAAGTTAAAAATGGGGTGGGACTAAGGCAAGGATGCGCTATGTCACCTATTTTGTTTGTGTTGTATTTGAGTAAAATGGAAAGAGCAATAGAAAGATTAGGAAGAGGGATAGAGATACTGTTAATAGGTAGTAAGGGAGTATATATTTTGTCAGATCTTTTTTTGCAGATGATATATTTTTGTGTGCAGAAAGAAGATATGGAAGTTATTCTGAGAACATGTGCAAGGGTAGATAAAGAGATGGGAATTAAATTTAGTGAAGAAAAATCCAAATATAATGATGGTTAATACTAGGGAAAGAGAAGATGTAGAAATTTTATTGGGAGATATTAAGTTAAGGGTGGTGAATAGATATAGTTATTTGGGAATTATTTTAAGTAATCAGATAAATTATTTGGATGAATGGGAGAAAAAACTGATAAGTGAAGCAAAGAAAAAAAGGGATCGAGAAAGAAATTAACAGTGTTTTCATATAATAAATATGATGTAGCTAGAATTATATAGAAGGGAGTTGCAGTAGCAGGGTTAACATATGGTAAAGATACATTATATGTTAGTAAGTGAGTATTAAATTTACTTTAAATTCAAAAAAAAGTAGGAAGACATGCATTGGATCGAGATGTATGGACAGCAAGAGAGGCAATTTAAGGAGAAATGGGATGGTCAAGTTTTCACATGAGAGATGCAAAAAGTAAAATAAAAATGTTTGGTAGATTGCAGTTTATGGATAATAAAATAATAGCCAAAATAGTATTTAATTGGGTTATGAGTAAAGAGTAGGTAACAAGATGGGTGAGAAAGGTAATGCGGAATGCAAAAGGTTTGGATAAAGAATTTATATCAGTATATTTGTACAAAAGATGGAATGATTGTGTTAGGGAGATTGTTGAGTGTTATAGTGGTAAGGAATGGGATAAAAAAATAGATTTATTAATAAAGAATAGGGAGTTAGAGTGATGAAGAACTAATACAGAGAGTAAAAAGAGTTTAAATATATATAGAAATAAACAAAATATTAGGTGTGAGTTAATATATGATAATAGTAAGGAAAGTAGTTTATTGTTTAAGAACTAATATGGAGAGTAAAAAGTGTTTAAATATATATATATATATATATATATATATATATATATATATATATATATATATATATATATATATATATATATATATATATAGAGAGAGAGAGAGAGAGAGAGAGAGAGAGAAATAAACAGAATAATAGGTGTAAGTTAATATATGATAATAGTAAGGAAAGTAGTTTATTGTTTACGGCTCGAATGGGATCTTTAGCAACAAGAGAATATACATATAAATGAAAAAATATGAGTGATTTATTCTGTAAATTATGTAAGAAAGGAATAGAAAATATTAGGCATCTGTTAATTGAATGTAAATGCTTGAAAATAGAAAGGGCACATATAATGAAGTTATGGAAGAATAAATATTAAAAAAGTGTTTATACAGAAAGTGGATTATTGGTTTTTATGTTGGGTTTGGGTGAAAGATAAGGGGGATTTAGATATAAAGGCCATAGAATTGCCAAAGATTAAGTTGTGGAAATGGGATGGAGCAGAATATGGGAAAACTTAGACTGGAGAATGTAAAATAAAGTAGCTAGCAGGTTTCTCTGGGCATAATTGCTGAGAGATTCTTGACTTCGTTTAAGGAAAAGCTACAGTATATCACATCATTCATTTGGAGATCCTATAAAGTTACAGAAATAATGGAGAAAAAGAACAGTGGATTAAACAAAAGGACCCAGAAAAGTTCGTGAGTAACTATTTTGAACTTATTAATTCATGAAAAGGGGGGAAACCCTCCAAATCTGCATCAGGCAAGAATAAGAAAGTCACTATCAAAAACGATAAAACGGCTGATATTAAATTTCATAATATTAATAATAAAAATCTCAGAACTTACCAAATCCATAACAAAACCTTTTTAAGGCGCAAAGAACAATCTAAATGTCAACCCTTATCCTCTTATAATAACTATTCTAATCACTATTCAACAATGAACAATAACTATTGTATAGATCAAAGAAAACCAGAGTATGAAATTATTTTAAAACGTTAGAGACCGATAAGTGTAATCAAAATGAAGAGCGAGTGGAACAGGAAGTCTGTACTAATGACTCAAAATATAAAACAAATATATTTTCCAACTCTTACAAACAAATACAAAACTTCCCAAAAACTAGTTTAGACCCAATTAAGGTTTGAAATGAGATTATAAGGCAGAAAACTCCTATCAATGACAGTGAGGAAAACACCCTAGAGGGTGATAACTCTATGATCATAGGAAATTGTAAGAATGCCCTTAAGAAAAAAAAGAAACAACTCTTAAATACAACAGCCATTGACAGTGGACCTTTGTGGATTGTTAATAAGTGTGATAGATTTGAAAGGAGACTGGCAGTGAAGATTAAGAAGAAATTAAATTTTGTTGGGCATAACAGGACATTAATTTAATGAATGTAAAGAAAAGAGAAGCTTATGTTAACTTGTCTAGGCTTCACCCACCTCCGGAGGTTGAGTCCACTTTAGCCTTTCGACCTAGAATTGTGGGAGTATCTTGGATGCAGCCTAAAATGGAACTCATAGCAGACATCAAAGCAGGGTTAATTAATAATCCAAGCAAAGAACATATCATCATTGCAGTAACTAAATCTATTAGAAGTAAATAGTTAAAGAGTGTTGATGGCAACTGAGGAAACCATATTTATAATACAAAAAAGTTTCTCAATGACAACAACATTAAATGAATGAAAGAAGACAAAATAGTAGGTATGTCTTAATGAGTGCTGCAGATTATAAAGATAAAATGGACATGCAGATTCAAAGATTGAAAGTTGAGGCAATTACAGCGTTCAATAATAAAATTAATAGAGATAAATTCGCCACTTTAGTTTTGTGTGCACACGAGGACAAATGTCTCAACAGAGCCAATTATTACAGGATTTATCCATCCACAACCATATGACCAAGAATATTTGCAAATGCAAAGCTTCATAAACAGGGGGTGCCACTATGACTAACATTGGACTTCAATGATGTCCATTACTTTAATGCATCTAAACTAGTTAATAAATGACTAATTGACTATTTAGGTTTTGGTTCATTTACAATTAAATCCTCATTTAAATTTGTAGACAGAATCAAGCATGCAGCAATTCCTCAAGAATTCAGGATTGCGATGGTATATATCACAGACTATTGGTTCTATTGACAGACAGCTATGAGCTGATTAAGAAAGACTGTCCAGCTCCTAAGACACAGTTTATTGTAGACTTTCTGAAATGGCTGGATGGAAACATTTCAGCATCATATAAAAATAACTGATATAGAATGAACACGGATGGCCAATGGGTCTCCCTCTAAGTGGGATTGTTTCCAGCATTGTTTTAAATCATTTTGAACAACAAGTGCTTCCAAAATTCCAAATAGCAGTACCAGGCACAAATTATATCAGATATATGGATGACATATTTATAGCAGCACCAGAAAACACAACCAAAGATATTTTACATAAACTCCACACTCTGTATAGCCAGATTTTTAATTGGACATATGAAGGTGAGAAAAATGTAGTCAAGTACCTCAATTTAACAATCAATAGAGAGAATTCTGCACTCAACTATTTCATGATGATCAAGCCCTTGTGCATTAGAGATTATCTCCATCCACTCTCAAAATCCCCCAAATTACACAAACTTGCAGGGCTATCTGCTTTTTTATTTTGTAATTACCATCTATGGAAGTTAGAGTCGGACAAGAAAAACAACATCACCAGCTGCAATGAGTTTTAATCACATAACAATAGCCAACAGGATTGAAGGCTTTCATAAAAGACTTCAGCAAAATAAAAAAGACAGACAACATCTGACTGTACCATATATATCTGCATTAGCAAAAAAATTTCAGTAAAACTTTGAAGAAAAAACTTAAACTAGGATTTAGAACCCCTCCAAACACTAGCAGGCTTATTAATAATACTAAAAAGATAAAAGAAATATTGAAGCAACCCCCCCTGGTAGTATATAGAATTGTATGCCCTCAAATGGGGTGTGATGATGTTTATTATGATGAAACTCATGCCAGAATGTGCAATAGATTAGTTAAGCACAAATATACATATACATGAGCAATAACTAAAAAAAAAGACAATTCCATTTTTTCTGACCATCAGCAAAAGCTCCACCACAGATTTTAACCCTCCAAGGCTGATATATTATGCACAAAAAGTAATGACATCAAGAGAAAAATCAAGGAAACTGGTTTTATTACCAGTGATATCAACTCAATAAATAGAAAAGTCACTTGTTTTGCCATTTCCAGAAAATGGATAATATAGGAGATAGTTTTGCACACATTTGCATTTAATGATGTTAATAATCTAAAGAGGCTATGATTATGGAGTACCAAGACTGAAAGGGAGAAATTATGATATAGAAAGCCTACAGAAATTATTATATATAAAAAAGTTTTACTGCAATGCATCAGCATATTATTAATTTCTTTTAAAGTTACAAATGATCACTATAAAGAAAAAATGCTAATCGAAAATCTTGATGAATTTGAACACACTAAGATTAGAAAAAACAATTATTCAAATAATAATCAAACTATGGTATATCACCCAATTAAAAAAACAACTCTTTATAAGAAATCTTACACTGAGGGTATGATTACAAAAAAATGAAATTCATCAGGAAAATAGACAATCTTTTAATTCTAATGAAAGTTCCATTCTCAATGTCATTGATATTGACACAGATGAAGGCCCTCAACTTGAAATACTAAATGAAATAAATGATTTCAAACAGATCTCAGAAGAAGAATACCAAGACATTAATACAAGATTTAATAATTCCATCGCTGGTTTGCCCTTAAACTCATTTTCTAATTACATTAATGATAACTAATCAACAAAATAATCTATACAAATTTACAAATGCTAAGTTTTACAACATGGTGATGAACAAAGACATTTGGATGGGTATCAACCAAATTCTTACCCATCCGAATGACAGATATATTATGATACAGTTTAAAACCTATGCTCAACAGTATGCTTTCAGAAACACAATAAGAAATTTGGAAGATAAAATACTATGCACTATAGACATCAATATAATTATCAAACCTAGCTGAAACAATAAAGAATTGCTTAATGAGATTCAGACAGACAGACTTAGAAAACTTCATTCGCAAATTTGGTAAAATAACAAATTTCAAATATAAATATGACTAACACATTTCTCTGAAATACAGCTACCTTCTCCATCACCTTAAATAAGGGGGTGCACCCAATGACATCCTGATGGTGATCTACTTATGTGGATCACCAATGGTTGTCATTTTTCACAGTGGAGCACCTCAATGCTTTTACTGCTTAGCAAGGACTCACCTCATTAGAGATTGCAAGGCCAGAATATATAAAAAACTATGGCAACAAAATAGAGTACATAGATGTCCAAAAAAGAAGATAAGAGAATAATCAACATGGAAGATATAAATAAAAATATCTCAATCAATCTCATCCAACTGGATGAGTCACAGAATGAAAACAGAAATCACCAGCAAAATGGCATGAATACTGATACTAATTCTACAAATGTAATACTACAACCTTCGAAATGGAACAACAATCACAGACTTACGAAGCCCAGCATAATAAAAATTAATAGACTAAACCAGTAAAATATATAGCAATATATAATTACCATTCTGGACTCACAGATAAACAGTGATATACCTGAAAAAAATCATGCAACAGTGAACTTTATCCCCAATAACTATATGACAGATAGCAATCTAGAGAGTAAAAAAATGTCAAACTCAGGTGATTCAAATAAAAATGATCCCATGGAAAAAATAAAGAAGAAGACAAGAAAGCAAATGAAGAAGAGCTATAACACAATCTCTCCACCCAATCTAAGCCAAAACAGTGATGAAGAACAGACACAAAGAAAAAAAGATTCACCATTCCCAGAGATCAGGGGCTGTCATACAATGACTAACAACAAGAAGAAAATTCAAGATGATCAGGAACAAGAAAATGAGCTTATATTGAAGGGCTAAATCTCTATAATAAATCAGATAAATCCCAGCCAGATGACTTATCTAATGACAAATATAATCCATACACAGAATATTCATTTGAATGGAAGAGAGGAAAAAAATTATCATCACAAGGATGGAATAGAAAATAGCTAATGGGTAGATGCAGGACCAATTCAAGCATATATCACAAAATACAAATTAAATGAAACTAAAATTCTTTGGGATAAATGGTCACGGACTTAACACTGGTCACAGACTTAACACCCTTAATATAATTCATGCAATAAAAGATTGGATAATTAAACATAAACCCATATTATATGCATGGCTGAAACTAAAATTTATAATAATTCAAATCATAAAATTTCATCTAATCTTTCAAAATCTCAACTACTTCAATTGCTCAACCTCAATCATTGCTGCAAGAAGAGTGGCAATTCTAATCAATTCCAGACTAGACCCTCCTGCTAGCTTTAAAATGTTACATCTTGATTCAAGCTGTTTAATCATACACTTTACCTATCATCAATTTCAGATCAATCTAATCTACTTATACTAGAAAAATGATCAAAACTTATAAGAAATATCATAAACTCAGTCATTGCATCCAATCAATCCCCAATAATTATTATGGGTGACTTCAACATAACATACAACAAATTCAATAAAAAGTATTTTCACTGTCTCAATAGAGTAGTCATGTGTGGAGAAAGCCTGTTCCCCAACAATGCCTTCTCCTTCTACACAAAAAAGACCACTTCACTTATTGACCTAATTTATTACTCACTGAGTTTTCACTTTAACATCGACAGTAAACACTGGTCTGTCTCCTTTTCTGATGTCTCGAAGTCGACATCAGGAAGGCAATCATTGAAGGAATGGACCGAACTATTAGAAATGCTACTCAAGCAAACAACTCCAGAAAAGTTATTCTATGAAGCCTATATCTGCTTCAATAAAATTGCCATCCTGAGAATGCCAGTGGAAGAGACTTGGTTCTTCTTCATTGCCATTCTCCAATACATAATCAATGAAATTATATTCAACAAAAAAGGACAGATAAGATTACTCTCAGATCTGGAGTAAATAGACAATAAAATTAAAGCAACCACACTATCCATCTCAAATACCAAATTTGTTGGATAGGTCCTTGTCCTCAAAAGGCCATATAAAGACTGACAGAGATCTCTGGCAGAATATTTATTCATCAAATGGGCTCAGCAATTTCTGGCAGACCAGCCGTGTTGGTCTAGTACTTACATCTGATGGCAACTGGTGTGAGAAATAAGAAAGTTGTACCACAATTGTTAACAATAAAAGACTGTACACTCATAGGTTCAGAGATGATAAAATATCATTGGGCAGCATTTTTGAGAAAGGCTTCAATCAGAAAAAATGGGGATATCATTGAGGCCATTTATCTTGAACCAGATATTTTTCATAAAGAAGATACTGCTTAAGATTCTCCCAGAAAAAATCACCCAGGGGCACATGGGAATACCGAAATTTGTCTTTCATTTGGAAACATTCTCGGCACCCATAATCAAAGCCATGATATGACCATCTCACACAGGGTCATAGGGAGATCAAAAACTTATACCCACAATATCCCTTGTTCCATTTTTTTAAAAGAGGAGCTCTGATCTAAACAACTTATGGCCAATTTCAATGATCCCCCTATTAATAAAAATATTTGAGCAGCTAATCAAAGATCAAATACAAAACAAAATCCTCAACCTTATTTCTAATGATCAATATGCTAAGAAGGGGGAGAGTCATTGATTAATGCCATCAGACAAATGAAACTCCTTCTAGATTACATTAGGCCAAAAAAAATGTCCAGGCTTATTGCTGTCCAACTGGATATTGAGGTGACATTCGACTCCATCAGACCAAACATTCTGATATATATCCTCCAAGAATATGAGGTACCAAGGATCTACCTTAAAATAATTGCCAACTGATTAACAAATAGATCCATATTTATCATGATGAATGGCAAGTCACTCCTGGGTTTGATGCTTTCATCTCAATCTCTCAGAGATCTCTGCTCAGCATGCTATTATTTATAGCATATATCAATCTGCTGCTGAGAGAAATTAGAAAGTCACTTCTGGGAGTATATGTGCCTGCCATCACACAGGAGATAAGGCACAGTTATATGGATGATGTACTTATCTGTCTTCCTTCCAGAAAGTATATACTCAAATTAGAAGAAATTTTATCCAATTATACCAACAATTTCAAATTGAAATTTAACATGACCAAAAACGGAAAGAGAATACAATCAAATTTCATGACAAATGTGCAAAAAATTTTAGGTTTTGACTTTTATAAATCGAATGGATTGATGAGGCACCAAATTAAGGAATCACTACTAAGCTCAATACAATGGACAATCACTTCACTGACTGGGCTATATATTTCATTATAAGGTAAGGGCACACTACTCAACTTGCTGGTGTTTCTGAAAATCACCTATTTTCTGGCTGGGATATGCCCACCCAAAAAATCTCTCAAAAATAAATTCATTTTGTACTAAACTGTTTGGGCGATGAAAGGTCACTATTATAACTCTCCAGACATTACAAACACCAAGAAGGCTTAATGGCCTTTTGCTCCATTCTATTAAAACCCTAATTATACAAAATAACAATAACACTCACTATTTAATATAATAAACAAATACCCAACCATATCACTAAAAGAAGACATCACCCCTATGGGCCGACTGCCAGCAGCTAATACAAGTGGATTAGTTCTTTATATACAAATATTCAAAAGGTAATTGACATAAAAGAAAATCCAATCACAAATAAAATAAAATATTGAACAGCACATAAATTACTAAATAGAGAAAAATGCAAAATCAATGGAAAATTGGACATCACCAATCAGCAACTGATATATAAATCATTATTAGTTCATTGAATGAAAATACCTAAACTTTATAATCAAATATAACCTGGACTCCCTTTTCATAAATGCCTACCTGGCACACCAAAAAAAATATAAAGAAGATAGATGCTATGTGCCAGATGTGCAGCAGAGAAGAGGAGTTCATCTATCACATATTTATAAGATGTAATAAATTAAATTACCATAGAACCCTCCTCACAAAAAGGATAAACAATCCATTTGGTCAATTTATACCCATTAAATGATGCCTCAAACAAGACATTTACGCAGAAATAAAGCTTACAATCTTCATGTACTTTGCATTATGATGCATACGATGTAAAATCATATTTGAAAAATTGGTAGATCCACAGGGAATGGAACTAAAGAAAGTCATAAAAAAATCAAACAATGAGATAATTTAATAGTTCCAGATTATTTGGTAAATGGCACTTGGAGAAACTTCAAACAAAGCAAATGATCGCTAAATCTAGAAGTAAATACATTAAGGCTAAATGATTTACATCTGAAACTTGAGTGAAAGAAAATAAACAATTTATATTATTTGTAATAGCATGTAATAGCAAAATGTAGGTTTGTATTGTATAACAAATTTCTCTTAATAGAAAAGAAGTTGGTTTTAACTTATTAAATTTTAAAAATAATGATAAAGAGTGAAGACAAATTCATTTGTTCATTTCTGTAAATATTTATAATGATTTATAATAAATTTATAATACTTTTGTTATACTGATAATTAAAATAAACATAATAGTTATAAAATTAAATTTACCGATTCATCAACTCCTTTGCATTCCCCTACACATTCACAGTGAAACAACGAAAGAAGTAATACAATACTAAAACACAAAATCTTCATTTTATATCTGAAATAATATATATGTATATGTGTATATATATATATATGCATCGGTATTTTCCATTAAACATTGATATTTTGACGGACTAGCATCCACCAAACAAAGTTATCCTTGAAAATGGCAGATGCTAGTCCGTCAAAATATCAGTGTTTGATGGAAAATAATACATAGTACAGCCCAAAAAGTTATAATTTATCTACATCATACAACCATGAAAACATTATATATATATATATAACACAGGCTTATTATATACCTGTGTCTATATAGGTACAGCCCAAAAAGTTATAATTTATCTACATCATACAACCATGAAAACATTATATATATATATAACACAGGCTTATTATATACCTGTGTCTATATATGTAATATATAAAGTATATGAGCACAGACTTTCACATGACCCACCACTCTCCATACTATCCCATAACACTGATACACTTGAACACATATATGTTGAAAAGATAAATAATCACCAATATGTGTATTTCGTGCTAAACCAGCAATCATCAGTTGGTCCAGAATACCATCTCCACACATATATGCTATAAGTGTTCAGGTATATATTAAGATAGCCAAAGTTCATACTTTAATGTACAGGCTTCAATCTACTCCACACTCCAACATTTCAACCATCCATCCAATTGAAAACCTGTACATGTGGGGTCAGATTGACCTTAGGTCAACATGGGTGTGACAAGAATTTCAGCCTCAGGGTGACCTTTGAGCATTCCATCATCAGATTTTCAATTAGATGGATGCTTGTTGATGTGTGGAGTAGATTGAAGCCTGTCCATTAAAGTATGATGTTTGGCTATCTTAATATATATCTGAGTACTTATAGCATATATGTGTGGAGATGGTAATCTGGACCAACTGATGATTGCTATTTTAGCATGAAATATGTATATTGGTGATTATTTATCTTTTCAACATATATGTGTTCAAATGTATCAGGGTTATGAGATAGTGTGGAGAGTGGTGGGTCATGTGAAAGTCTGTGCTCATATACCATATATATATATATATATATATGAAAAACAAAAACAAGTTTTATATACGTAAAACCTGCTATCACTTGTATTAATGATCAATAGATGGAGCTTTACCAAGACCTCCAAAACAAGCATATTTTGTTTACATAAACGTCAGAGTCAATATTCACTGTCTCTTTCATTTTGCTCCACCCTCAGATTAGCTGATTTCAAGCTGATTTGCTCTCATCAGTGAAGGATAGGAGTTAGAAACTAGACCTAAACACTAACTCCAAGTGTTTATGCAAAACGTTTCTATTAGTTTGCAAGCATGAATTTTTTAGACATGTAAATGTCTTCAAACTCAGCTTATCAAACAAGATATCAGACCCATATAGCTATCTGGTTTGATAAGCTGAGTTTGAAGACATTTACATGTCTAAAAAATTCATGCTTGCAAACTGATAGAAACGTTTTGCATAAACGCTTGGAGTTAGTGTTTAGGTCTAGTTTCTAACTCCTATCCTTCACTGATGAGAGCAAATCAGCTTGAAATCAGCTGATCTGAGGGTGGAGCAAAATGAAAGAGAGAGTGAATATTGACTCTGACGTTTATGTAAACAAAATACACTTGTTTTGGAGGTCTTGGTAAAGCACCATCTATTGATCATTAATACAAGCGATAGCAGGTTTTACGTATATAAAACTTGTTTTTGTTTTTCATAAATGTACCTTTAAAGTTTTCTTGCAATGATATAGATTGCAGAAACTTTGACTATGAGGAGAAACTGAACTGATATCAGACCCATATAGCTATCTGGTTTGATAAGCTGAGTTTGAAGACATTTACATGTTAAAAAATGCATGCTTGAAAACTGATAGAAACGTTTTGCATAAACGCTTGGAGTTATTGTTTAAGTCTAGTTTGTAACTCCTACTATCCTTCACTGATGAGAGCAAATCAGCTTGAAATCAGCTGATCTGAGGGTGAAGCAAAATGAAAGAGACAGCGAATATTGACTCTGACGTTTATGTAAACAAAATACACTTGGTAAAGCTCCATCTATTGATCATATATATATATTATAACTAATTAAAAAATATATTATGATAGCTACTGCCATTTTATAACTATAAGAAACATAAAATATTATGACCGTTATTAAATATATAAATAGTTATTACCAGTTTCTTAAGACTCAAAGTACTCTTTTGGAACTAAAAGAAATGTAATGACAGCCCATTTTCAACTATCATAAATATTGATCTAGTCACTACAATCATGAGATAAATAAATTATCTCATTTCTAAACAAACAAATTAAAATGAAAATAATCACTAGCATAATTTAAGATTTAAAATATTTGCGATATTGGAAAGTCATTGTAACTAATAAAATATATTAGCCATTTGTCTGAAGTATATTATAAGATGTGATATGTTGGACTCTTTCCATCATTTATGAGTGAATGTTAAATGTATAGAAGATTTTAAACTTTATTTAAACTTTTCAAATACAAAGAAGTATATTATAAGATGTAATATGTTGGACTATTTCCATCATTTATGAGTGAATGTTAAATGTATAGAAGATTTTAAACTTTATTTAAACTTTTCAAATACAAGTTGTTTCTATTTGAAAATTTTAAATAAAGCTTTAAAATCTTCTATGCATTAAACATTCACTCATAAATGATGAAAATAGTCCAACATATTTCATCTTATACCAGCCATTGTTACTAGGTAAATAAATATTAGTTGTAAATAAATATTAGTTATAGCAACTGAATAAAGAATCTTCTTTTTCCTCTTTCCACATATATAAGACAATTCATAGTTGCACACACTGGCACTATTTATAACAACTTAAAAATATCAGAAAAAAATTAATATCATCAAGTTGAAAAAAAATCAAACACTGTTATTCAGTTTAGCTATGTACATGTGTTTTTCCTGGGCATCACTAGTTTGTCTAAACCTAGATAAAGTTCCATTTCATACTGTAACCTGGTTCAAACCCACTTGGTACATTTTTTACTTTACATACACTTGGATGAGTTGACAATGACATTCTTATATTTTAGCTAGTCAATAAACAATAAGATCCCAATACCATAAAATTTTAATACCTAACGCTTTTACAGATATTACCAGCTCAGCTTACATATATGGATTGACTGATGCACAGATGCTCTTCCTAATGACTCACAAACAAACATAGTGAGGACCATTACTTAAATATATGGCCATTAAATCTATTCATTTAATTTTTTATAAATAATGATATAACAATGATGATGATGATGATGATTCCAGCAACAGCTTTTTGCAATTAAGTCCTAACAACTAATTTAGCTTTTATAAATATACAATTAATTATTTAACACATTATCATATTTAAATGTGACTTAATCACTAATATTCACCCACAATGATGATGGTCATAACAAATCTCATAGCCTAAAATCTAGCCTTTTATAAATTTATAGTTATTTACTTAAAACACTATTATATTTAAAATGATAACCTAATCATCAATATTTACCAGTGATGATGAATGATCATAAAAAATCTCATCACATGATATCTAGCTTTTTATAAACCCTATTTACTTAAAATATTTTTATATTTAAAATGGGATTTAATTATTAATATTTATCAGCGATGATGATGGTCATAACGAATCTCATGGCCTAAAATCTAGATTCTTATAAATTTGTAGTTATTTACTTAAAACATCATTATGCTCAAATGGTGATTTAACCAGTAATATTCACCATTGATGATGATGATCAAAATCCATCAGCATGACCTAAAATTTTAGCTTTTTGTTATAAACATATAATTATTTACCCAAAACATCATTATATGTAAATTGTGATCCAATGCTTAACATTTATTAGTGATAATGAATGATTATATTTAAATGATAAAATTGAAAAAAAAAAAACCCAATAAGGCTAATAATAATAACTCGAAAGCCAAATATTATATAATTATATTTATTAAGATTCTTTCTTTCAATAAACAAATTTGTAAGTATCTAATTGTGTATCTAGAATAGAATAAAAGATTAAATAGTTCCACAAATCTTCTAGTTTCATAAGAGCACTTTTTATCTAAAATTTGTATAAAATGCAATAATGAAATATTTTTCTTTTAATTGGTCATTACATTTTTTTCTTGTAAAATATTAATAAGAGACCTGCCATATTACATATTCTGCTGGTTTCATCTATAGAGATCCGCTGCCCTAACTCTAATCTTTCTATTTCAACATTCAATTCTTTTAAAATAAAATAAACTGCAATTTTAAATTTAATTTTCTCTGATTCTCTATGCTTCACTTGGTATTTTTTTAAAAAACTAACCTTGTAAAGATTCAAATCAATTTTCATATTTTCAAGATTTCTCCACAATCTATTTTATTTTCTTTATTAATAATGAACTATTCGGCCACTATTTTTTATAATGTAAGTTACTCTAGGGGATAATTATTCATTCATCAATGATCAGAGGGTCATCATGTATAAGATGGAGTGACTATAACCTAAAATTGTATCATATTTGATTACAGCTATGAATAATTATCAGACTGAAGCTTACATCAAGTACAAGCCTTCATACAGATCCAGTCATATTTTCTGATCACCATCCGCTGTGCATTCTATAGATAGATTTTAAACTAATTTTCTCAGATGTACTAAATCAAAATATTTTTTATTTTAGATATTTAAATAAAATATTTATCTACCAAATGAGACAATTTATGAAAAATAATACCTTTAAATAATAACAGTTAATTTACGCACAACAATAACAATTACATAATATAAATTTACCATCTTTAAATCAATATATATTAAGGCTATAAGCTTAAGATCATGCACTTGGAAAACAACATTAGGGACCTTTACATATCTTAACCCAAGATTTATTTAAAAGACAAAAGTGGCAACTCTTATCTTCAAACTACTTTTTAAGTATATAGGAGAATCTAAAGCACTTTGATTTGAAAATTAAATACCTCACTGATTAAGTCCACAATTTCTATAACACACTAACTTAAGCGAAATCTTTTGATTTACAATGGGTCAGTGTTGAGATCTTATGCTTAGAAATCTTTACAAATTTAATTGTTACAACTCTATATTATCTTAAAGATTTCTAAGCATAAGATGTTAGTGTGTTATAAAAATTGTGGACTTAATCAGTGAGGTATTTAATAGACTTATGCTCTCAAATCAAAATGCTTAAAATTCTCCTATATATTTAAAAAGAAGGTTGAAGATAAGAGTGACCGTTCTTGTCTTTTAAATAAATATTGTGTTAAGTTTGGAAAGCCTACAGTCGCTTTTCAAGAGCATGGTCTTAAGGTAATAACCTTAATATATATTACTTTAAGTAACGACTAAAATTTAATTATTACATCTTTTAATCAATAAATGAAATATATATTGTGTAAAAAAATTATTTAATATGAATCTGAGATCATTCATGTAGCAAATTTATATATTTAAAATGAATAGTGAGCTTCCGAATGGGCACAAGAAACAAACTTTAATTAAATCATTTGTATCAATGGCAAATAATTGCATTTAACTAAAAAAAAGTGAAATAATGCTAAAATTTTAAAAAAATTTATGATAATAGTCTAAAACCTTATGTGAGAGTTGCTTATGGATATTAATTGGGGGTCTTATAAGCATTTAGTAATTATTATTGTATTTGATGAAATATTTAATGGTAGAAAGGGGGTGGACTATTACAGGAGTTGTTAATGTGTAAATTAAGTTGATGCAAGTTTGTTTTATTTATTTGTAGAATAGTAGTTGGTATTTGTTTAGACGGTTTTTTGATCTGTTTATTCACTGGCACACCCATCCATTATAGGTAGTATAATCAGTGAAATATGTTTAACCAATAGCCATATAAGTTATATTTTAGTCAGAATAATTTAGTATTCATATAGCAGCATATATGTATGCATGTATATCTGTATCATCTTCCAATGTCATTTTCATATTTAATTACAGCACAGAATTTTACATTTTACAATAAAACATTTAAAGTTACAGCAAATATCTGATAACAGGTGCAAGTATATTTTGAGTGATTAATGGATATCTGGATTAGTGAATTATTTGACAAACAAAATTGTGTTATCAATTACTTTATTTAATGACTAATCAATGTTTCTTTGTTTTAAAAGTGTATAAATTATTTTTTTTTGTTTTATTCGATTTGATTTAATTTAGAAAATTGAATGATTTTTTTTTAAGAAAAAGTTTCTTGAATATTTGTTTCTTAATTGTCTGAGTGTTAAGAGTGGAGCTAACCTTTGGAGGATAAGGTGACCTTTTGATTGATGGAAATATGTATTTAAGTGATAGTTAGTAATAAAATGTATTCTGCTTCTTCCACTTCTACTATGTACATGGTTTTCCAATCTCTCCCAGAAATCAAGTTGGTTAAACTCCAAAGTATAATTTTTTAAACATTATTATTTTATAGAATTCAGTATTGGAATTCTAGCTAAAGACAATTTTAAGAAAAAGAATTTCAGGCTATTTTTTACAAGGTATATTTTTCTTCATTATCCACTCAATTAAACTTTAAATTAACACTAATGTTTGAAATGTATTTATATGCTTATAACCTAAATCTACTTTACTTGCCTATGTTTTCTATTGTTAAGGAGAAAATGAAATTGTGTGAACTTTATAATCTTTTAAGGAAATTTATGCAGGACTATTTAACAAAGCCTATTGTAGACTCTCAGTTTGAATTCTCTTATGATTATATAAAAGTTAAGATAAAATGAGAGGATGGGTGTATGATTTATTGTGCTATATTTTAAACTACTACATGATAATAACTATGCTTATCATTTATGCATATGAAATATTTTATTAAAGAAGTGAATGTGTGGCTTACAAAGAATTAACCAAGAATTAGTATTTATTTAATGTGTATCTGATTTAAGTTGAGTGGAAGGACATTAATATTATATATTTCTTGTTCTCCTCGGTATGTGGACATATTATAAAGAAAAATATTGTTATCTAAGGAATTGCAGAATTTTCCATAAACAATTAGCAATGGACTAAAATAATTATATTTGTGCTAACTTATGAAGTTACGGGAAGCTAATGTTTTTTGGAAGCCTGCTAAAGTTATTGCTAAGTTAAAAATTTCCAGAATTAATTAAATGATAAATATTAAACAAATGTGTAGCTGAAACCATCTATCCATTATCTCCATTATTATAAAGAAGTTTATTACTCATGCATTATATAAGTGAGCTCAATTAGCTATTGCTAAGAACATTTGAGATTGCTTTATTAAATTTAAAATTGTGAATATTTATTCTATAGAAATTTGTTTTCATGTTTTACTAACACATACTCATTTGAAATCATCATTCTTATCTTTGCGTCATTCAGGAGACTTTATGTTAAAAAACTTTGCAAGTGAATTTTTTTTTTTTAAAGTTAAAGAAGAGTAACTATTTTTTTTGTTTGTTATTGATATATCATAGATAAATAGATTTATTTGTTTATTTGCTTATTTATTTTGTACTATTTCCTTGACTTCAAGAAGGTCTCAGATAGTGTATTACAAATAGCAATATGCCAGTAATTGATTACTATTTAGACATAATTTCTTAAGTGAATTATATATATATATATATATATATATTATGTGTTTTATTGAAGGGAGATATTTCTCTATTTAATGCCTCAAAGTGAGCAATTGGCTTAGAGGATAGTAAATGTGTGAAAAATAAATATTGTTGTCAGAAATGGTGAAGTCCCATTGACACTAATTATTGCAATTTAAAAGTTTAAAAAAAAACAGTTAATAGTTTGTTATAATCTAAAAGTTTTATTTTCAGTTTACCTTTTGCTTTACCGTAACATTTGCATACTATATAATTTGAAATTATTTACACATTCTTATTCATAGTATGTGTGTTTTTCTTATGCAGTCTATTTCATACATAATTAGTAAATATTCAATTTTACAAATTTGTTTCTCTCTTTGTTGGTTTCGGATAATGTCGTATGCTAAAAGAATTGAAAGAACTAGGGACCTATCTATGTGTGGATTTATTTCTCCAATGTATAGAATGAAATGTATTAAGTAGCCGTGAGAAAGAAAGTTATTTGTGATATGTTCTATGTTGATAGGGATTGAGAACGCTCTCCCTTAATATGTCTTAGTATTTGCCATGAGTGAAATATGTATTTCAGATTATGTATTTATGCATTATAAAGAGGATCTTTTATGATGTTGAGTAGTGTGTTTCCTTTCTATTCTAGTGGGGAGACTGAGTTCCACACCAATAGTATACGTCAAAGTTAGGTGGGGAGTCATTATTCTTCATGAGATTTATTAGTCAAAAAGCTTGTTTATTCCTCATGTATTAATTTATTTTTTAAATATATCTTTTTATTATCGTAGAATCATAGCTATACATAACGTAGTTGGTGGTTAAATAAATTGTAAGATTAAATTCTTTATTGAATATTTAAAGCAGAAATAGTGTTATATTTGTTGGTTGGTCTATGGCATTATCTGTATTATGATGTTTATTTAGTAACTCATAAGTAAAACAACAAGATGTAAATATATTGATTCTATCTTAATTGTAGCATAAGATGTGACACACATGTAATGCAAATAACCTTGCAAACATGAGAGTATAATAATTTTAAATTTATACATCAGGAATTAAATATTTTAGACTATATCATGTTACTTTACCACAAGCTTTAAATCATCAAATCATCAGAATTATTATTTTTTATTTTGAATGTGTGAAAAGTATAACTGTTTAAAAGGATTATTTGATTGAGTTATTTAAGGTTACTCTCTTGACAGCCAAAGTTATTAATTTGTTTTATCCCAATAAATGATAGTGTGATCTCCACAACTTGTATATTTGAGCTCATAATAAGATATTTATTTATCCAGTGTTGTTTGCTAATAAAAGGTGTTAAGAGTTAATTAACAGCCTAAATATATTCGAAGTTAGAATATGAGGGCCTTACTTTATTTGTTTATCCATGTCTTATAAATGTCTAATCAAAAAATGATAGTGTGTAATAAAAGAGATATCAGATGCAGATTGGCAAATACATTTGGAAATTTAGGAATTATGACAAACCGTTCCAATGTGAACCAATTATATTGATTTTGATTGCAAAATGTAAATAAATGCTTTATTTATTTATTTAAAACTTTGTCTCGAGTTATTCCTAAATGCATTCGTATTCTAGTTTCCACATTCCACATATCTATTACAACACAAATGCATTACTTTATAAATTTGATAATTCCCCTCTTTTCTTCCAAGGTGTAAGCTTGTGGTTAAGACCTGTAGAGGTTCTTAACTTCGCATTTTTCAGACGCATATTCCTGAGGTTACAGCCTTAGTAAATATTACTTAATATAATGAACATACTGAAATCTGATATTGTTCTCTTGATCCAAACATTATATAAAATATTTTACCATTTGGTAAACTTATGAAGAATGCTCTATACTCAGTTTATTATTTAGACAATGATGTGATATTAAAAGGTATCCTGTTTCGATCATTATCTAATTGCTAGTCCAGTGAAACATCATTCAACTCATTCCATTATTTTTTATTGTAATAGTTATAAGTTATTGTATAATAGAATTTTTTTAATCAAATTGTATTAAAAATTCCCTGAGACCTTATTTCATAATTCCAACTTAATATTAATATAGCTATTTAAATTAAGATGTGTTAGATAGTAAAGTTATTTAATATCATACTTTTCTTTTAAACTTATATTGTAGCTAACATAAGAGTGTATTTAGATGATGGAAGAGATCAAATTAAAATTATAGTTTAATAGCTTGAATAAATGAACCCTTATTGATTTCTATCATTTGGTTGATTAACAAATGAGGCATATATCTTATTTTAATGGTTAATAGTATTTCTTCCTTCATTTTTTATATTCTGTATATTCTTGACTTTCTATAACCCTCCACTGACCTAAGCTGTAAGTCAGGCAAAAGTAAAAAAGTCTCAATACTAATTCAAAGCAAAATAAAGTTGTTAATTTATTCTAGTCATTAATAGAATTGGCGCCCTGGGCATTTGTTCATATAATGTGTAGGATCGGTGATGAGTAGGAGGGTTATTATATATATATATATATATATATATATATATATATATATATATATATATATATATATATATATATATATATATATATAAGGAACTCTTAAATGAATACCAAAAAATTATAAAATATGTAGAAAAAGACCATGTGAGATACATGGATGAAATAAAAATAACTGTTGAAATGATAATAAAGAAGCAACAAAAATAAAATACTAACGTGAAATATTTACTAAATATACTTTGTAATAAATGAATACAAAAAATGTCATTAGACAGCTCTCAGTTAAAAAAATGTCCACTTCTAATAAAAATGAATCAAATGTTGCACAACAATTTTCGTTACTTTTTATAAATATATTATATACTATATAAAATTTGATAGCTAGTTTTCATTATTTATGGTGTAGTAAATTATAGTGTAAATTTTACTGTTACTAAAATGCTTCATTGAAAGCAAAAAACGGTCACTTATAAACGATTTTGTTATAGGTAGCTAGCTGGGTTCAATATGCATTTTAGTAATTACCTTATATCCAGTATAAGTTCTATGAATTTGTCTATTTTAAAAGCTACATTATTGTCCATTCGTAATTGAAAGTAATAAAATCACTTCAAATTATAAATAGATGATAGTATACTGAAAAAATAATGAAAGCAATTTTGCGACAACATAAAAAATATTTTTTAACTTAAAAATACAAATTTCGATTTTTTTCACAATAATTAAAATTTTCATACAAAAATTTATTGCTAAAAAACTAATAAAAAATATTTGAAATAGATTTACTAAAATAGGAGAAATGTTCGGTTTGAATGTATACGGTACTTCCAAACTTTTCGCGCTTTTCCATCTGAAGCATATTTTGTAATAGATATGTATCAAACTAAGAACATTTACAATAATTTCTGGGTATAAAAATAATTAGAAATATTATTACTTAATATGTTATTATGTGATTAATTAAAGATTTTAAAATTTTTTGAGCAATTTCATTATAATATATTGTAAAAATGAAATTTTTTCAGTTAAATATTTAAAAAATTCTTATTAAATGTACCTGAATTGATTATTTATTTAAAAAATTAATTTTTTAATTAATATATTATTAAAAGGTAGAAATTCATATTTTTTAATGATTTCAAATCATCTTAGGCATGTATAAATAAGAGATTTGTCCAAACCACAATGTAATAAAGACGGATAAACAGTACCATATAGCGGACCATTGAAAAGACAATCGAAAGAAAATAAATAGCCCATGGCGTAATAATTTGGAGAGCTATATCAGTGAATCAATTATTTCCAGCAATGAAGAGAATTTGGCTATATGTATTTAGTGGAAATCTATTTGAAAAGGTTAATAAAAACAAGGTTAGTCAACTGTTAGTAAACCTTGTTGTCAACTATATCTTATGAAAGCAAACACATTTGCAATCATCATTGTTATTATTTGACAGCATTTTATTACGTTTAGTGTAATATTATTTTTGAACTTTTACTTAACTTGTTTTTTGGGAAATTAAAATTTGGGATCTTCCAATGATAGAAAAAACAAAAAGCAGGAGAACTGATAGATTACACATAAATTCCTATTTAACAGAATTTACTTTGTGCCAACTGCATGAAGATCTTTTTTGAAGATGCATTTCCGTAGCTATAATGCATGCTACTATGGATTTCTGCCTTTCTAACACCCTTTTGTTCTACTTTTTCTAATCAGCTTTTCTATTATTTATACTAAACTTCCTATAATTGAAATCTTTTGTAGTTTTATATTTTTGCTGTTTTAACATCATATTGAAAAAAATAATATCATGTGCAATATCTTGTATTTAGTCATATTGTTCGCAAGATCTATTTGAAGCCCCTGTAAATGGATGATTAAAACAAACATGCAGATGTATTTGAAGCCCCTGTAAATGGATGATTAAAACAAACATGCAGATGAACTTTTATCATATAGCTTTTACACAAATAACTTGTAAAGAAGGAACAAACCTCTGGTCATGCGCTGGCTTTACGAATTTAAATATACTCACCAATGAGATGCTCAAGTGTGAGTGCACGTAAATTTATAAAGCACATGACTGAAGTTTGTTTCTTTTTTATAATATTACATATACAAGAGATACTCACAGAGAATGCATGTAAATTCATAAAGTGCATGACTAGAAATTTGTTCCTTCTTTCTAATATTAGTATGCAGTCTGCACTATACAAATACAAGACTATTGAATGCAAAAATTGGCTTAATATGTACAACACTTTTTAAATATTGGTTAATAAAATACATGCTTGTTTTACATTTTTCCAGATATATTGGTTAAACTGGAAACAGTAAAGTCAAACGGATACCTTCCAACAATGTTTCGCATGTAGAACTTCAAAAGGTTTTCAGTTCTTATTAATGGGCAATTTTGTTATCTAAGATTAGCTCTAAGTCTTCTCATGAAAAGTCAATTTATTTTGAATCAGAGGCATCTGTCCTGGCTAGTGACTATAACAGCCTAGTATTTATAAATCTTATCAAACATTGATTAATAAAATGTGTGCATGCTTATACATTTTACCCATATGTATTGGTTAATCTTGAGGCAGTAAAGTTGGTATTTCAAAATCTCAACAATTATTTGCACAGTTAAATCCAAAGGTATTTCATATGTTGAATTCTAAAATATTCTTGTTTCTTATTAATGGCTGCTATTATTAACTTAGGATTATCTATAAGATTTAATAGAAGATCAATTAATCTCGAATTCTTAATTCTTATTAAAGGGTGATATTATTAACTCAGGATTATTTATGACTTCTAATAAAAAGTCAATTAATCTTGAATTACATGATCATTTATATTCATTATAAGACAAATGCCCAATTGATATATATATATTGAACCGGATTGATTTACGATTCAAGGATTTTACTGCCAAAATTAAAAACGTAATTTTTGTTAAATCTTATCTAATGTTAAAATTTTTATTATTATTTAAAACACATACGTGTTTATATTTAAAATAGTTTACTTTCACTACTTTGTTTATAAAATTGATTTTAAAATAGTTTACTTTCACTGCCTGTTTTAATCAATTTGATTAAAAACAGGCAAGCTTGCTAATTATATATTCTTGTTGCTTTTATTTGAATCATTTTTAAAGTTAATTCTAAAAAGCAGAGAGTTGTCGTTTTTGTTTCAATAATCCCTGGTTGGAATTCTTAAATTAGATTGAGCGGGAAATTAATATTTGCCCTGCCTGAGATATAGAATTAGACATTAAGGAAAGTTTTTCGTGGGAAATGTAGTGAGGCAAGGATAGCCCGCCAATTTTAGGAGGAGAGAGATTCAGTATTCCAGAGAGAGACTTGGATTATCGCCTGCTGAGAGTTATTCCGTTTTGGGTAGCAGTTCGGACATTTAATTCCTGCTAAAAACTTGCAATTATTGACAGACTTCATTACTGTGCAAGGTGTCAAAATCTACCGCTATGAGTTTTGCCATCATCAGGATGTCTTTCTAGCTTAAACAAAGGACAGACCCACGCCTGCCAGATCTCTTTCAGTCATGCCATGAGCCTCTAAAATAAACACTGCCTCTACCTTGCCGCTGTCAAAAGACCTGAAAATGGACTAAAGATAAACGTGCGCACTCTATGCGAACTGTACTTTATCGTAAGATGAATTCTTTTCATTAAATCTCTGCTCAATCTAATTATAAATCTGTATTCATAAGTAATATTTAACCTCACTTGTAATATTTGTTATAATTTCTTATATTTTGCCGTGTGTCTTGGAATCTTACTTTTAAGATTCCAAGTTTGCTTTCAATTTTATTTATTGGAGAGTGATGAGTGAGTTTTCTATTTTTATGCCTAACTTTGACTAAATGCTTTAGCAGTCGGGTATATTTTGAATGCTTACCTGTAATTATTTTAGTAGCCCCAAATTAATTTTAAATACTATGTTTGCGCTTTTGCAAACCACCAAATCTTTTGGCTGGCTACTTTATTTTCATAGTCTTCGTTTCTTATATTTCTGAAAGCGGAAATTATAATTGTTTTTGCTTTGTAATTTTATACGTAGCCAGTAGGAAGATAATATTTATCCCTTTTGTAAGTTACAGGTGAGAGAGACTTTCGCTGCTAAAGTATTTATAGCTTTCATAATTTCGTACTCATGTGTACTCTCCATAGATTTATTTTGTATTTACTTGTATAGCTTAAAATTTATCAGAACGTGTACTCAGAACTTGTGTCATAAATTTATTTTTTTTAATTATAATTATTGGTAATTCATTTTCTTTAAATGCTGGGGCAGACGTAACTGATTTTCTAGTGATTTACTTGTCTCCTATTGAGACCTTTAATTCTTAGATTAGTTTTCGCCAATCGTTTGGTTGGGGATTCGCCAGTCTTAATTGTTTGTTTTCCTTTCATTTTCAATCATATTTTTTGGTTGTTCTTCAGGTAAATCAATCATCTTTATTTTAAATGTAATAATAGGTGCAGCTTCTACCGACAGAGACAGATGACATTCGGAAAGCTCGCCAGCACTGGTTTTATTGATTTACTTCAAGAATGTATTGTTTAAGTATCTGAAAGTGAAAACCAATGTGGGTGAATCTTCTGCTGAATGAAATTAATTCCTCCCTGTAGAATTCGTTATTAGAGAGTCGATAAGTCTGCCAGAGCATTGTGTTTAGTCTTTCTAGTACATGCCTGAGATAACCTTATTGGTTTTCTGTAAATTTTTTCTTACAAGTTATTTTGCTCTTAAATAAAAGTTTAAAATTTGTTTAAACTTCATTTGGCTGACATTTGTCTTTGTGCTTTGATTTCTCAATTGTCTAAACAATATTTAAGATATCTTGTTTCTCCCTGAGTTTAGGTGCATTTTGGTTCGCATATCCTGTCTACCCTTAAAATAAATGTCTAGTTCCGATTTTGGGACTAGTGGCACCCTCGTGGTCAGTATATGCAGTATATGCGAATCAAAGATCTTTCATCTGGTATTATATATATATCTTAGAATGAAAATGACCAGAACAATGATTATTAATGACCCATGAGATATATACGTAAGTTTCCAGCGAAACTGGAAGACATTCACTTAAAAGTAATAAATGAACATTCACTAGCGTCTGTATATCATCTATAATGTCTGTTAATTGTCACTAATTATAGTTAGGAAAAGTAAATGTATAATAAACTATAAAAATACTTTTAATTAAAAATATTTTTATCTATGCAAATAAAAAACTATACTTGGACGCAGTAAATCTGTCCATAGATGGACAGTCATATTCTAAAACATTGAGTGGTAAGATAGAAGTTCATGATCATTAATAACTGTGAACATATAGTACTTCTTAATTAAGCATAAGCAGTAGAAGTATTCTTTTACAACTGAATGTGTATAGATAATACTATAATATACATTCTCTACCAACAGAGAAAAGAACATTTTCCGAAATGAATGTGAATAGATAATACCATAACATGCATTCACTATCAACAATAGTGTAATTACATTTTTATTAATAAATATAAACAAAGAATATATACTATATATTGGCTAACAAAAAATTGAAATACATCTTACTAGTAAATGTGAACAGATAATTTAATATATATTCACTAACAGCAAACAATGAAAGTACATAGTGGATGTGAACAGATAATACCATAATGTACATTCTCTAAAATGAATAGTAGAAATATATTTTCATTAATGTATGTTAACAAATAATACTACATATAAAGCATTCATTCTGAATATAAACAGATAATATTACAATAATCATTACTTTAATGAAGACTTACATTCAATAGTAAAAATTTGTTCTATGACTACTACTTTCACTGTAACACCCACATCACAATAATATAAATGATTTTGTTATTTTACACTGAAGTTGTAACATTAAGAGTTGATTACATTAACAGTATAATTCTAATTTAAAATTCTAAAATAAGTAGAAGGACAAATACTAAACCTTTAAAGTATCACATTAAGATGGTTTGCTCTTGGTGGTTGTAATAAATTAAAAATACAAATAGATAATTGCACTTTCAGGTTAGACTGTCTGATTAGCTATTTGTATAAAATTGTTTTACTTTTACATCAAACATAGATATTATTTATTGAAATGTTTCACACATATCATAGTCTATTATAAATTTTTTAATCAAAACGTTGAGACATAAAGTCTATGAATAAAAAAATTCTATAAAAACTCATTGGAAAATAAGATATCAGATGTTTAACTTGTTAGAAGGAAGGTAATGTACCTTCTAAAATTGGAGATGTGTTTCAGTATGTGATAAGATGTGTCTTCTTTTTCTTTTTTCTTGTTGATTTTTAGATGGTAAATATGTTCTTATGAAACAGTGAACTGAACTGTGTTGTCATGACAATGACAATTTGATATAAAATTGTTTTTTTTATTAATTATATTGCAAGCTTGTAAATTGATTGTTTATTTTTTAAAGAAAGGAAAATGAATATGTGAAAAAATCAAGCATATAGCATGTATTATAAGCTATGATAATAGATGACTTGCCACAATACATAACTCCTGTGTCATCAGAATAAAATGTATGGTTCACAATCAACTCTATCATTTCCAATTCTGAAATTTTTATATGATATCCAAAGGGGAAAATTATTCAGTTATTAATTACACTTTAGAAAATCTTATTTAACATAAATCATTCCAGAAAGTGTTTGGTGCTCTCTCTCCCTCCCTCTCTCTCTCTCTCTCTATATATATATATATATAATGTTTTCTGGTTTGTATGATGTAGATAAATTAATAGTTTTGGGGCTGAACCGTGGATTATTTTCCATTGCATATCGATATTTCTACGGGGTCATCTGTCATTATCAAGGTTAACTTTTAAAGAAATATCGTTAGATCTCAAACAATAATGTGACTCAATGCCAGATGAGAAATGAGATTCAACTTGAAGTAGTTCAACATTCACAATATGAGGCTTATCAAAATGTTTATTTCACTCTGTTTTTCACCTATTAATTTTAAGTTAATATTAACTCAGGAATTCATATGATTTTCATCACCCATATAGTAAAGTGAATACTCCCCCATTCAACTGATCAAGTTTAAATTATTATTATTACTACTATTACAAGTACTACTACTACTACTATTAGTACTACTAGTTTATTAAGCTTAGAATCTATCTTTACTCTTCTACTCTATCATTATGTCAAACCCACATGGTATACACTATTTTATTTTAGGATATTTGAATAAATTCTACTCAATCATCTCACTATTAAGATCATTTCAGTCTATTTCGCTATGCAGAGCTTACCAATTTAAATCAATACAAAATAAAAACATTTAGATAACCAACCTACACAGCATACATATTCTCATTCATGCTTTGTGCTCAATAAGTTTATCCAGTGTGAATTACTGAGAGTATCAAGCGATAAGTGGAACAAGTAGCGGGAATATGTTTTTGTTGTTTACAAATATAAAAAAAAAAGTCGTATATATTGTGCAAATAAAATTAAATGAAATTAAAATATGTGTACTTTTTTTCCAGAAATGATATTATAATTGACAGACAACTAAAAATTTAGAAATTTAATTAAACAAATAAACAAGAAAGGCAATAATATAAATTATTGTGAAAATACGATTTTACTTTTATAAAGTTTTTTTTTAAAAGATAAAGGTTATATTTAGTTATACAAAGCAATTAAATAAACAAAAAAAAAACAAATGGAATAAGTTGTATAAAGTAAGTTTTAAGAACGTAAAAATCTATAATCGAATGTTAAAACTTTATGACGTTGAGAGACAGTGTTTTATTTTTGGGGATTTATTATCACTTTCTGGTCACGGTAGACTTTAGTAGTTTGTAGAAATGGTCTCTTTTTTTGGACATATTCTTCACTAAAATTGACTAAATTTTTTTAAAACCGCAAACACAAAGTCATTTTTTTAACTTCATTTGTTTGCAGGAAAAAAATCCCTACACCTAATCCAATGCTCTATTTTTCTTTAGATTCCTTTATGGACAAGAAAAAACCCGTTTGTTATTTTAAATGTCACCTATCCAATATATTATTGTTTCGTTTGAAACACACACACACACAAATTATTGTTAACCCTTTATTTTGGTCAAGAAAAAAAATTATTGTTTCCTTTTGGTTTTATTATTTTTCTCCTATGGTAAGCTGATAAATTTCCACGGATCAATTGTTGATACTAGTTACCTGCAAACTTCTAAAAAATCTAGCAAACATTTGACCAGAAAGCAAAGATAAAGTCCCAAAAAGTATACTCATACAAACTAGAAAAATTTAACAGTTGCTTGACCCTACCAAGAAATAACAACGACAAATCTCTGAAAAAGACCAATTCTACAAACTAACAAAATTTAGCTTGCTCTGGAAGAAGTGATAAATCTTAAAAATAAAACATCGTTCAACGCTATAGGAATTCAAAATTTCACCATAATCTTTATTTATTTGTAATTGGTTTGGGCAATTTATTTTCTTCTTCTTTTTCGTTTAATTGCTTTGTGCAACTAAATTCTGACATTATTTATTCTTGTTAACTAGTAACCTTTATTTGTTTTAAAAAAAAAATAATTTGCACAAACAAATTCCTATTTGCTTAATTATTTCGTACTTTATATTTTTATTTGTAAAGGAACATACAAACAACTAACAAACACCCATTACTTGATTCATTTATCATTTTTATTTTCAGCAATGGTTTGGTGGCTTCCCTAAGTATCAACAAATGTCCCTTAGTAAACAATAAATAATATCAACGTTGGATGACAATAAATATTAGAATATTCTGCAAATCATGGTTATCAGTTTCTTGCCAATGTCTCTAAGAAAATAGACTTAAAACCTTGCAATTTAAACCTAAACAAAAGTAAAGAACCCAATATAAAACAATATCAAATATTTGCAATAAATGAGGTGTTTTAGATATTTATATCGTATAATCATTTCAGCTGACAGCCAAGTACTAAAATGATAGACTAAACAGTACTCATCTAGGGATCATTTATGTGTCTTTCCTACTTGAATCTTTTACTCTTAAATTAATTATTAAAGCATTAATAAATTAAGTCACTTTGAGCATTCTAAAATATCAGATAGCTGCTTTTATTTATATTTAATATACAATTTTTTTTATACAGTTAAAAAAACTTCTTGTAAATATTCCTTATTCTAGTTAATATTCATTATAAACATTTAAAAAAATACTTTTATTACCCACATTCTGTAAGTACTAGAGTTCTTAGCTCTGCTTCAAGTAATCAATAACTTGCACATAATGTGATGTATAAGATCGAGTTTCATGAAGGTTGTGTGAAACGTTTTTGCAAGACTTATGTTATACGAAACGTCATATTTCTTTCAATAAAGGTAAAAAGTTGACAGCATTTTAAAATTTAACTTTCAAATTTACCCATATTTTTATATGTCAAGGAAAAAACAGCTTTTAAAATTGTGTAGAAATGAAAATGTTGGTAGTAGCTGGCATAACAAGAGGTTAAATTATTACTAATGTATGTAGAATAAAAACTTCAAATTTTAATTTTGATCTCTATACTTAGGTGGTACAAATTTCAGAGGACTTGTTGAAGTCTTAAATATCAAAAGGTTATGGTGGCAATAGTATAATGACCTATAACTGAAACATTTTTTAAGGTAAGAATGACAAAGTTGAACACTATTAATATTAAAAGCGCACAAATAATACATATATTGATATGACGCATGAAACAAGTTGCAAGTTCGTTCCAAGAGTTTCTGCCGCCCCGGTGTAAAACTGTTGTACCTTCTTTTCATTAACAATTAAAAGATTCCTAATAATACATATATGGATATGTATGTTACCTTGCAGGATCATTACAAGAGTTTCTGCCCGTCCGAGTGCAAAATTTTTGTGCCCCCTTTCCATTACCAATTAAAATATTCCTAACTACACATACTAGAAATCATTTTATTATACTTTATATTAATTAAGAGGGATACATATTAAAGTAAAGAAAAACAAATAATAAAACAACAATACCAACATTTTCATACGTTTTACAGCTATATTCCTTTGGATTTCATTATGGAAAAATCTTTTGTGATGTCTTCTGAATCTAAATTGCTACATATTTCATTTTCTATATTTAATATGGATATATTTTTTGATCTTTCTTGCGACTACTGTGATCCTTAGGTTATATAAAGGTTGATAATGTAAACCAGTTTAAATGTCTTGATAGTCTTGTAAGTAGAAAAGAGAACTTACCTGTTGAGTTACACCACAAACTCCAATATACTGCAGATTATTTTAGCAAGTTAAAAAATAGAGTATTTCATCACAGAGAAATAACAATTGCTACTAAGCTGAAAACTTGGACAGCCAACGATGCAATATAAAGGCATTAGAAAACTTTTATTTAAAGAAGTTCCATGAAATTTTTAAAATATAATACCAAGATTATAAAACCAATCAATATATTTTTTAGCTTGCTGGATATAATACTATTGACTCTACTATTGTAAAAGCATATATTAGCTCGATTGGATATGTAAAACGAATAAACAATGGAAGATTTTTAAAAAGATGTTTTATGATGAACTTGACCATGAGATTTGGGTGAGGTAGACCCCATCTACATTATAAGGATTACCTCATAGATTTCCTAAACAAGTACAATGTCAATTATTTCCATTGGGAATATGTGGCAGAGAATAGAATACCCTGGAGAGATATAATTAGACATGTAGGTGTAGTTTGAAAGGCAGTTTTCTGCTAAAAAAATGAAGAGTCAATATGGAAAAATTTTAAGTAAACTGAAAAGTGGAACAGCATGTTCTATACATGGATATAATTGTGTTTTACGGGATGGTTTGTGTTCATCCAAAATTAATTTCTAGAGTAGTTTTTTCCTCTCTCCTTTTTTTGGATTTGAAATGGTCATACCCGTTCATGAATGGCTGTTTTTTTTATTATTTTTAATTTTAATTTGGAACATATGTTTCATCAGAAGCATATTAAATTAGTAGTTAAAGCTATTACCAAATTCGGAAATAATATTGCTAAATTATCTTCAAATATAAATCGCAAAATGTCTAATTATTTATTCCCTATTTTTTATGAACATCATCGATTACACCGACCCCCCCCCCCTAATTGTGACGCTCGGTTTCATTGCAACCTTTACATCCACATACGGAATGGGCACAAATAGTTTGAGATTACTCAATAAAATATTATTACAATGCAATGATACTTGTCATCATCAGTAGTAGTTTGGTATTCCTAATCACATCTTTAACAATTTATTTTAGCACGAACTATATTATAAACTTTGAATTGCGCTTTAAAAACACCAAGATGCTCATAAATTTTAAATGTGTGTGTTTGCAGGGAAAGATGCTTAGAGATTATTTCACCGTGGAAGCCAGTTTAACAAATCTACAGAATATAATTTACAATGCAAGGTGATGTTAAGAAATCTCGATGATATTATTTTCTGTTTGTGTTTTCAAATATTAGCCTTTCAAATTCTGTATTTAAGAAATATAATATTCAAAATATTTCAGTTCATCACGGTATGTAGTGAAAAATTAAATTCAGTAAGTTTTGAAACAGTTCTGTTTATATCTCTTGCATTATCATTATTCTGAAGTATATATATATTAACAAAACTTAAATATATTCCAAACAACGGTAAACAATTTATAATACAATATAAATAAAAACTCAATAAAAACTCATAAAGAAATATTTTCGATTATATTCATAATCATTTTCAACTCAACTTTCAAAATGGAATCATCTATTACCAACCGGAAACACATTTGAAGAAATTTACATTTCTGAAAAATTTGAGTTTTCAAACTGATAGTAATGTATTAAATAAGTGCTCTTAGTTGGAGTTTTAGATCTAGTTTCTGAAATACTAACTCTTCACTGAAGTGAGCTCTTAATCTCAAAACCAATTGGTCTGGAGATGAGGATAGTATGATAGAGATTTTGAATTCTTTTTCTGTTGGCACTTATTATTAAAGCTTGTTTGGAGCTAATGGTCAGCTCCATCTAGTGAACATTTTAGCACACAAGCTTAAAGGCAAGTTGCACAATTTATGACTTGTTTTATTGTCCTTTGCAGGAGTTTGAATTTACATGGAGAAAATGATCCACTTCTTTTCACTGAAATTCAAAGCCTTAAACATGGAGAGGATAGTTACTTGCCTGAAATCTATAAAACCAAAACAGCTGCTTGCCTGGAATAATCCTAGACAGAAAGAGACCAACACTTTACATGGATTTTCCTTTTTCCTAATGATAACAATCACTAAAACCAAACTTACCAAGAAAAATCTTCCAGCTTATTGAAGAAGTAATTATATATATATGCTGATGTATTTAAAGGCAGAGAAGCACAGATAAACATATATACAGCTGTGGTGAGTAGAGTTATATATGATAATGAAATTTTAAATAATTTCTTTAGTAAAATGGCATTTTGAAAGTGATGCATAAATTTGTATTTTTTAGGTTTGTGGTGGGTGTATAATTGAGCAGGGCTGCCTGGATGCAGTGGGTTTATAATGCTCCAAAGTATAGGCTTTGCACTATCCAGACCTAGATGACTGAGCTCCTTGAATAGTCCAGCAGGCTGGCTCAGTGCCTGATATTTTTTCTCTGGACACTCTTTGTAGATGATCTCTCTAGGTACAAGAGAGGTAGTGCTTTAAGATGAGGTATTTTCTCATGAAGTCATAAGGTATTGTGTACTTCTAGTCCACGATTGGCTGTCTACTTATCATGGCATGGGGAGCTGCAGTTCATGTATTCACTTTTCCTATCTCACCTTGCCTACTTCATCAGCATTATTTAATCAAGAAGAGAGACATTTTTAAAGTGAAGCAAACAAGCAAATAATTCTACCTGGATTTAAAAATTAAAAGAGAAAAGTAAAGAATCGATGATTCTAAAATTTAAATTTAAAAATGTTGATAATTAATCAACAAATACTTGTCACAAATTGACTACACTTTTTTTAATAAAAAAAAAAGAACTTATAAACTGATAAATAATTTTAAATTATATCTATATTTTGTTTATACACATGTATATGTGAGAAATTTATGTATGTTTTCCAAATGGAATTAATTATGAAAAATATAATATTATTATAACAAATTAAAATATATAACTTTTTGTCAGTGTGCAAATACATGCACACACACACATATATATAATTTTTTAAACATTTATAGTATTTTTATATACAACTGTAAAATGTTATTTTATATGATGATTGTAATATAAGTCAATTGTACTGCATATTTGCGTGTGCACATATATGTCAGTGCTTGTCAACTTTTAATCATTTTTTGTCATTATTGAATACCAATTGAAATACAATAATTGTAAGTTATAAATCATGTGGCTGTGTGCACGTATACATAAATCCATGTAACAATTTGAATTTCAAATAGTAATTAGGTAAATCGCAATGTGATCATTTGAAATTTTGTATTGTAATCAAAATCAGAAAGTGTACATGTGTGTAATTTTATTTTTATAGACCTTAATTTTAATTTTTTGTTATTATTGTTAATAAACTTGTATTTAATTGTTAAAATTGTATTGCATCATCTCTTGGTCACATGCAGTAATAGAGCTTCTGTTCTCTGAGCTAGATTCATGCACAGGATGAATATATACATGGGGGTGTGTAATTAGTGTTTTTGGGGCATCCAGTGATGATCAGTCATCATCATCCTGGTTGGCACATGAGATTATATTCTTTAAAGTCTATGCACCATATTTTATTTTAGTTTAGTCTTATTAAAAAATTAAGTTTATAGTTGGCCAGTACAAGTGGCCTGTGCATTGATGATGATCAGCATGTTTTAATGTCCCAGCATTATTGTTTGATTCTTATGTATTCTGATAGATGAGCTTTTAATTTGTGCTTCCAAATTAATGGTTAAATAATTGCCCAAGCTGGCAAAGGCTAAATAGTTAGCCTGGTTTACAGGATCCATTTCCATTCCAGTCACAAGGTTGTCTGTGGATTTATATTTTTTATTGTTCAAATCCAGTCACAAGATGGTCTGTTGATTTTATTATATTTTGTTGTGGATCATTCATAATGACAATGAATGGTATGCTGAGTAGTACTCATACTTACTTAGACTTATTTTTACTTATAATGCTGGTTGATGATTAAATAGGCTTTTAGTTGCTCTTCTGATCTCTCAGAGGTCCTCTGTGTTCTCTTAATTTTATGCTCCCCCTTAAATATTATACTTCTTGTAAATTTTATATTAAATCATATTATTTGAAATATTGTTTACTTGGGAGTGATAATGATTTGCCATCACTGCAGGTTCACCTATCTACCACCCCATCCTGTTATTATATATATTGTGCCATTTTCTATGGGTTGGTAATAATTCATAACAGTTAATTACTAAAAAATTTTAAATTTAAAATATGTTCTTTTAATACATTAATTGTATTAAGTCAATTATATCTTTAAAATACAATTTGAGGCTAAAGCAAATATGTGGTATATAAAATTATAGCGAATTATTTAAAAGAGTTGTTAAGTAAAGTTTAAAATATTGTTTCATATGGTTGTAAAAGCTAGCCATATTAAATAACACAGCTATAAATATTAAAATATATATTTAATAAATTCGATTTTAATAGTTTAAAACTGATAAGTTAATAAATACAGTGTTTAAATTTATAATCATATTTAATAAACAAAAATTAATATAGTATATTTTAAAAATAAACTTTATGATGGTGAGAATTGTATTTAATTCTATATTTTCTAAATTGTTCTTCCAAATTTTTTATAATTATTTTATATAATATAATAAGTGTATCAATTTTATAAAACTGGGCAGAGAAATAGATTAAAAATCATCTGTCAAAGTTATAATCATGTGATTTTTAATGTATACTATCACACACACGCTTGTTTGAAATAATAACAAAGTTTAAAATATTTTAAAAGTTATATTATAGAATTGGATGGAATTATTGCCTATCATAAAAGAAAATAATAATAAATATTAAGTTAACTGTCGTTATTGCATATTTAAATGATGTAATGTTTTAAATAGTATCATAAAGACAAATACAGTTATAATATAAAAATTAAATATTTTATTTAAATAAAAATAGATAAATTGAATATTAAGAAATGGAATAAGTTATTAAGGTTATTTTAAAAGTTATTTTAAATGTTTAAATAGTTTTAATAAAATAATAATTTATTTAAAAGTAATATTTTAAATAATATTTTAGGTTCATTACGTCACAATTTCTAATTTTGAAATTCAATTCTACTTGAAATTGGAAATAAGTAAATTTGTTCTCAAGCTAAAGT
Organism: Epiperipatus broadwayi; assembly: GCA_028023455.1. Taxonomy (NCBI): domain Eukaryota; kingdom Metazoa; phylum Onychophora; class Udeonychophora; order Euonychophora; family Peripatidae; genus Epiperipatus; species Epiperipatus broadwayi. The sequence goes on from JAQFVV010012424.1 coordinate 4,693,888, forward strand.
AAGAATTAACCAATAGGAATAGGTATTCTTACAGACTATAAATATGATTTGCACAGGGGTAAAGGAGGAGATTAATAATGTATTGAAACCGGAGAAAGGTATATTAGCAGCTCTCAAAGAGATAGTATTTTTTTTAAATTTTTTTTTATTTTAGTCAATTTTTTTTTTTTAGTACTTTCTCATAATTTATTTGCAAAAATTAATTAATATTTTAAAAGTAACTTGCAAAAAAGAGAGTGTAAACTAAAAAAATATTTTAATAATTTCGTTTAACATGCTTTGTTAAATTTTCTAAAGTTCCTTTATCAGTCGTATTTTATCTAAAGTTTAACCTAAACTACGCAATAAAAATGGATATACCGTGGAATAAAATGGATATAAATTGTAATACTGAAGAAATATTTGAAATATTTATTGATACAGCTTTATTTATGCATAACCGGAGAACTTTTTTGGTACATAAAAAAAAAAAAAACCACAGCACGGACATCATACGTAGTCTAATGAAAAAATTGGAGATGCATTATTATTTATAAGCCTATCCAAGATTTATTTTAAATGGTAATAAGATAGTTATATATTTCATGAATTATTTTATATAGTATGATATTCAAAGGAATAAAATGTTATATCCTTTCTGAAGGTAACATTTTTTAAAAAATATTTTTCAAGAATTAAATAAAGAACCCAGGAAAATATGTTACAGAAGTGTTTTGATATTAAAATATCCATTCTTCGAATTATTTAAAATGTATTTGGAAAAGATTTGTTCAAAAGTACTTGAAGTTTTTATTTTAAAGTGATATATAAAAATACCAAATGAAAGTTTAAATGTATCAGGAAGGAAACATATATAAAAAGTGAACACATAGTTGAATAAAAGATGGATCCATGGAAATACAAATAGTACTTAAAAGTTTATCGAATATTTTAAAGTTAAATTAGATGGATTGATGCATCGGATACGCAGAGAATATTGGTAGAGAAGATTAAGAAGCTTCATGGGATTAATTAATATTATGATTTAATAATTATCGTCCTAAATACTAAAACCAAGGATTATTTTCTATAAATTTTACTAAATGGATTAATAATTATTTTTATTTTAAACTTTAATGCGCTTAGAGGAGAACATTTTTTAAAACTCTAGAGAAAATGATAAACATTTTGGACTTATCAGGAACTATCGTCAAGAAAATATGTAACTATAGTTTTGATTCTTTTTTTTATTTTGTTAACCTAGTTTAAATCTAAATTTTTATATAAGATTAGGAAAAACATAAAAACATTAATTTATTAATATTAAAATTTTATAATATAACAATCTAATAATTTAGCTAAAAATATTTTAATATAAAGTGTATGGGTGTGAATTTTTTATATCTGCAATGCTCAAGTGGATAAAGAAAAGCCTACTGAACACGATGACTAGATAAAGGTTATTGGTAATAATAATAACTATTGATAATTTATAGTGTATATTTTTTTTTGTTTTCTTTAGATCATCCATAAATTGGAAGAATGAAGTGTAAAAGTTTTTTTTTTTTTTTTTTACTTATATGTACCGCATTTTATACAACATTTTAAAAAACATTATGAGATAGGATTGATTTGAAAATATGCATACGACAATTTTTTTTGATTTTTTTTTTATTAGTGATATAATCCAACATAACAAATAATTATGTGACTCTTTTAAAATTTTTATGTTATGGGATGTTCAAATATTGTCTAAGTAGATTGCATATGATTAGACATATAGAATGATGAAGTGGACAGACTTTTCTTATGGGATAGTAAGATTGTTTAACTATTAATGAATTTTATTTATTGTTTTTGTAAATGCAGATAGTTATTTATCGATGTAAGATGTGAAAAATCTTGAGAAATAATTTTGAGATAGTGGCTTGGAAGTACTTAGTGAACAGGAAACCAAGATGATGTATTTTTTTAAAAAATAGGATGTTATAAGGAATGGAAATAATATTTAGTCATTATGTGAATATCAGCATAGTTAACATAGCCCTATGACTGATACACATTTTATTTGGACAGTGTTTATATTTCTTTAAATATTTGATATTCTAATAAAGCTGAAGAAATAGCTTTAACATCATCCCTGTACTAGAGGATATTAGGCAGGTAAATGCCATACCTCTTCGCACTGTACCATGATTTTGAGATATGTTAAGAGTAATACTCTAGCTTTCTTCCTTAATCTTATGCATCTGTTTTTGCTATCTTTATTTCATGTAACTGCATCGTTTAGTAAGATATTTTAAAAGAAATTATAAATAATTTAGAACTAAGGTTATGCTATCGTTTTGTATAAGATTAGTTTATTTGCTTATAAGGAGCAGAATATTATAATTTAAAATTGAAGATCCAAAGCATCCTAAGGAAAGAAAAGAACCATCGAATATATTTGGAATTTTATTTCGGAAATGAAATATAAACTTTTTTAAAATAAGGTATCTAAACAAAGATATTTTCTTTAAAGTGATAATAATTTTAAATGCTTTAGTATTATTTTTTTTTAAGAGAAAATAAGTATTGCATATTTTAAAATACAATAGTACAAAGTAAATTATGTAAACAATATGCATAGTATATTTTTTGTTTATTGATTAACAGAAATATATTAATGATTACACTTATATCATACTAAAGTAAGGCTTAAAGAAGAATATATTATGATTAGTAAACATTGTGTGATAAATACTAAAATCTAGTACTTAATTTTGGATATTTTGTGTAACATCTTTGACTTTGCAAGATGAAAATTTTTTTAATATTTTGAGAAGTCCATACTCATTATAAAATTTTGTTTTCTATGGAATGTTTTTCTAGGTATGAATTTTTTAAAATAAGATAGTTTAATAATATTAAGGATAAAATGCTGTTGCTAATAAAGTAAATAAATATATTTGTAATAAGTTAACCATAATGAGAAACCAAATAGTAGCATTTTTTTAAAAATTTTGTCCTAAATCTAAATAAAGATGTAATTGAAATATAAATTATTTTTTTTTATAACCCGGTAGATCAAACTGTAAAGTAAAAAAAAGAGTTAAGGATATCCACTGTAAATAGTGTAAATAAATTGTTTATTTATTTGTTGTTAGTAATAAACTTTTTTAATTTTTGTTATTTCAAAAATTTTGTGTCCGAGTTATTTATTTCTCCACATCGCTGCATGAAATCACGATATATGCATAATAATTGAAACAAATATATAATTTTGCACAAAAGATCAATAGAGAATTATTTAAGAATTTAAATATTTTATTGGTATTCATTATAATTAAATAATCATAATCTTACATTATTTTATTGGTCATAAATCAGTTATCACAATATTATATTAAATTATATGCTATCAGTTGCCACACATATTTTGTTTGTCAGATTATTAAAATGCTACCACGTATTTATTTATTATATTCATGAAGATAAAAGATTATATAAAATTATTTTATTATGGTAATAAAATTATAGTAAAAAGAAAAGATACACAGAATTAGTTAAACAATGAAGACTATTATTATTGTTATTTATTATTATTAGTTTAAGTGTAGTAGATTATGATATAAAATCCCTTCTCATATTTTACTACCGTATTTTTATTAACTTAAAATAAACTTTATGAACCTGAGATTATTTTATTTGAGCTAGATTATTATAAATAGAAGATTAAGACTTAATTATTAGTTTAATCTTAGTGAGTAGAAGTTATTAAAGTCGTAAGAATACTATGAGTTTGTTATTTAAAATAGTAATTAAGGGGGGGGGTAGTGTTCTTATGCCATTGAGGTAGTATCCTGTGGGATATTGGCTCAATGTAATCTATCTTGTCACCTGTATTTTCACTTCAAGTCTCATGAAAATATTAAATATTTATTTAATTTATTTTTATAAACTGAACCTTATTCGTATTTTAAATTTGAGCTAGTGAAATATTTTAATTTTAATGCTGAATATTTTAGTTATTAATTATTAACTGAGATAGAACCCTTTTTTATATCATATATCATCTGGAAGTGAGGATGCAAGAGATGAAGGTTAGAATATATATATATATATATATATATATATATATATGATATATATATATATATATATATATATATATATATATATATATATATATATATATATATATATATATATATATATATATATTATCTCCTCTAGCAACATTTTCATTTCAATTTTATTTCAGTCTTTAAAATGACTTTATAATAAAAAAGTACTTGCAAAGGCTAATTTTTTTCTTGCATTAAAAAAAATACACTTTGATAAATTTATTATTATTATGAGGATAGAGTCATGAGGCATAAAAGAATTTAAAACATTCAGTTTAAATATATAAATTTGCTATATGACTGATCTCTCAGATTCATATTAAATATTTTTTCTTACTGCAATATATATTTCATTTATTAATTTAAATATGGTAAATTTATATTGTGCAATTGTTATTGTTGTGCATAAATTAATTGTTATTATTTAAAGGTATCATTTCTCATAAATTTTGTCATTTGGGAGACAAGTATTTTATTTAAATATCTAAAATAAAAGATATTTTGATTTAGTACATTTGACAAAATTATTTTAAAATCCAACTGTAGAATAATAATATATATGTGGAGTGAATGATGATCAGAAAATATGACTGGATCGGCATGAAGACTTGTACTTGATATAAGCTTCAGTCTAGACATTATTTATAGTTGTATTCAAATGTGATACAATTTTAGGTTATAGCCACTCCACCTTATACATGATCACCCACTAATCATTGATGAACGAATAATTATCCCCTAGAGTAATTTTCATTATACGAAATAATGGTCCAATAGTCATCTTGATGATTCTATTACATTATAATAGAAAAAATAAAATAGATCATGGAGAAATCTTGATAATATGAAAATTGACTTGAACCTCTTATAACGCTATTTTTTAAAAAAATACCAAGCGAAGCATATAGAATCAGTGAAAGTTAAATTTAAAATTGAATTAAAACCAGGAAATCCATTATCACGTTTGTAATTTCTTTTGTTTTTAAAAGAATTGAATGTTGAAATAGAAAGATTACAGTTAGCAGGGGATCTCTATAGATGGAACCAGAAGAATGTCTATTATGGCAGCTCTCTTATTAATGTTTTGAAAGAAAAAAAGTAATGACCAATTAAAAAAAATTTCATTATTGCTTTTTATACAAATTTTAGACAAAAAATCCTCTTATGAAACTAGATCTGTGGAAATATTTCATCTTCATTCTATTCTAGATACCCAGATCATTTTGTGTGTGCATGTGCAAAAATTTGCATGAGTTTACATTTTGATCCTGGTAAGTTATTGTAAGATTAAATAATAATTGGTGTCATAAATTACTTTAAAATATTATGAGATTTATTTGTGATTACTGTTACAAACGTGATTACAACATGACTTAAATAACATATGTATGCTCTCAAATACCATAGCAAATATTTTATTATTTTTAAATTTCCCTGGTTTTTTTATTTTTATAATATATAAAAAACTATCAGAGTTGTTTTATTACTTACATATGGGTATTTTTTACATTAATAATCATCATCGTGTAACATGCTTGATGATTTTAAAAGACTCTTAAATAAACTTTTTCATAATTAGGACTATTATATGAGGATTTCTTTGTTTATATGTCGTAGTGGATGCATGATCATTTATTTTTGTTATCAGTTTTTGATAATGTTTATGCATTCAATGTGTGGCCAAGGCAGCTCTTGTTTTTCCAATGTAAGAAGAGATACCACAAAGTTGAACACCCTGATTTTAATTCCAATCTTATCCATTAATATATATATATATATATATATATATATATATATGTAATGGATATATATATATATATATATATATATATATAGTAACTTAAACATTTGATCAAATAAAATATTAATCAAAATATTACCACCTGGAGCACAACCAGCATCAAAAGACATTGTAGCTTAAAAGATTCAGAATGCTTATCTCAAATATATTAAGGAGACTAATAATAATCATTGAAATTTATTAATGATCAAAACGCCATTGTAACTTAAATAAAGGTGAAATCAAAAGATCAAAATATTAACTAAATACTAATTATCAATCAAAAGATTGGTGGCTTAAATGCATCAATTTCTATTTAAGATTTTTAAAATATCATAACATCAATAATTAGAAACTATAATGCCTGGAGACTAGTCATTTCAGATATCTGGTATCTGGCCAGTTTCAAACCCTAGTTAGGCAGCCATTGTATCCTCAATAAATAAGTAGAAACACAGGGTAACTCAAATAAATTCTCAAGAATAAACTATTAAAACATTAGAACTCATAACTCCACATCAAGTGGGTGAGTATACTGGTAACTCAATAAAATATCTCAATAAATCCAACAGTAGTTTTTACCCACTCTTATCTCTTGGTTTGATATCAAGTGCATATTTAAGGGAATAACAAGTGAATATGATCTAGCAGGATGCCACTAGGCTATCTGAACCTAGACAAAGTTATATCTTATAACGTTTTCACATGTACCAGGTTTGAACCCCTTTTTGGTATTTTATTTCTAACAAAAATGGATGATTTTGCTTTTAGACCCATATCACTGTATGCACTAACATTTAGGTAAACACAAAACATCCTTAAACTAAAGTGGTGTATATAAAATTCATCAGACAGAAATCATCTCCTAGATCTTAACATAATAAATGCATTTCAATATCTTTATAAGTTTTACTAGCTCATATTATACTATTAACTTAGGATGGCAATTCACTCATCCTTGAATTATGTAGATGTTGTAATGGTGGTTATTATAATTATTCATGAATGTCAACTAAATATGAAATCATTTATTTATTTATGGCCTTTAAACATTTATCTAGCTCATTAATTAAAACGTGATGATGATGATGATAATGATAATAGTTTCAACCAAGCTTTAGAACCAAGCTTAACATAAAATTTAGTTCTAAAGAAATTTATAACTACTGGTTAATCTTAGTATATCTAATTGGAACTTAAACAATTAATATTCACCATTGATGATGAATGATCGTCAACTAATAAAGAATACCTTTAATGAAATATATAGGCCTCATTTAATAATTTAATAAAACAAATTAACATTTATTACTGCATTTCTAACATATACATACAATTTCTAGATAGACATGAAAATTTATATGACTAATAATAATAATAACAATAATTGATTATTTTGAAATCATAATATTAATTTTAAGTTCTTCCCCCTTTCTTGTTAATGATATAATGTATATTAAATTGGATACCAAATTTGCTAAGATTTTCAATCCACAAGAAAATATTTCATAAAAAAAAATAAATACTCTTTTGGCACACATACTTTTAGAATCTAACATGTAAAGTAGAATGATTAAGAGAAAAATGTTAGTGGAATCAAAAGAGCAAGATTTCCAGAAACAAGTTTTTAAATTATTTCTCCCCCCTCTCTGTAATCTACTGAGATCACTACTCCTTAAATCAAAACAAAAATAACCTAATATTTTTAATGCTATATATGTCTACTATTCTCACATTCACACACCATTATATACATGTAACCAGTTAATATATTACTGTGTGTGCATATCCCCATTATAACTAAACATTATTTAAAAACAAAATAATAATACAAAAAAAATCTTTACATATTAACAAACATTTCATAATTTTAGATTAATATACACTAATACCCTTTAGAAAATAAACTTCATTAATAAGCGGGGTATAATAGTTTTAGCATACATAAAATTATTACTCAAGGTTTTAGCTATTACTATTGAAGAAATTTTTGTTTTTAATCGATTATGGTTGTTTTAAAGTTCTGAAAAAAATATATAAAAATTTATTGCTCAAATTTTACCAATAATCTCTAATATCATAAAAGAAAATATATAACAAAAATTCATATTGCCAGTCCCTTTTCATTTTGTGGAGGCTTCCAAGAGTTCAAACTTAGCTTGTTAAATGTCCATACTTTTGCAGCAAACAATTTCCGCAGTTCACTGGAACAATTTCTTTTCCAGAGGCTTATAATTATTTAATGGTGATGAGGTTATTTGCTTCAGTGGGAATCATTTCACACTGGAACTTTTTCTTTCATTCCTTGTTAAGCATAATTCATCTAATAAATGGAGTATATCAGTTGTTCTCCCATTTATAATTTTTCTTGGATTTAAAATTAGTCACTGGAATAACTGGACTAGCTGATTCAATACTTATTAGTAAATTAATTATTTTCCTTCAGCCTTCAAATGCACATGAATGTTTTCTTTTATTTAAAATATCGCATTTCTCCCACTCAGTCATAAGGTCTAGAATATTTTTAATTTCAGACAAGAAATTTTTTTCCTATATGATACGTGGCTGCATGGTGGGTCAGAAAGCCCAAGATGAATCATATATATCTTTAACCTGCTTTTTGATTTTAATTCAAACAAAATTATGTTTGGATTTAAGTTATATATTCTTCTTTTAATGTCATTTTTATAAGGAATTACCAAGACAATTTATATATATATATATATCAAATCATCTTTCTTTTAGAGATCTGATTCAAGAAAATTATTTACTTGTTTTGCTGTAAGTAATTAATTTATAATTTTAACAGTCATTTTAAGGAATATTAAAATAAAATAACTCACTGTATATACATGTGATGATGTGTTTATCTGTGATTCCCTGTGTGTATAGATAAACAGTGGCATAAGTACACTAATTTCTTCAAGTTTTCTCTTGGTAAGGTGGGTTTTTGGTCCAACAGAAAAATATAATCCAGGTTTAATGTCATCATCAGGAAAATATACTGAAGTAATTTGTTGGCGTACAATGAGCTTCCTTCTGTAGTTCAAGCAATTATCAGCACTAGGAAGAGGTACAATTCAGGTGATTTTCTAGCATGCCATGAGCTTCCTTCTATCAGGATTGGCAAGCTGACTTTTAGAACATATTTAAGCAGCTAGTTGATCCATTTGAATTGACCCTGGCCTCATAAATCAAAATTCTGCAGTAAACTGTGGGTTGCTACTGGACTGGTACTCCCTTAGATATTCATAAAAGCTCTGTATAACTCTGCTAGCTATTCTGATTCTCAAATATATTATTAGGCAAGCCTTCTAGTCAGCTCTTACAAAAACTACAAGTCAGACTTTAACAAGCTGCAACAAAATATTAAAACCAACTTTGCAGATGGCTATGAAGCTAGCTCATTTGCTAATCACTTTGCAGAAAATTAAAGCCAAACTGACTGATATTTTTATTAGTCCTTTTTATAGACTTATTTGAGGTGATTTCAACACTAAATTTAAAAACAATGGGTTTTTTCTTTATCTCTCTAATCCCTTTTGAAAATGAGCTTGAATTTTTTATCAAAGTGTGATTGGAAAAAGTTGATTTCAATTAACTTTAAACCTTTGGAATTTGACTAAAGGTGTGATCTACATACATGTTTTTACTTTCATATGCATTAATTAAAAGATTTCAAAAATAGTCATTTTTATAATTATTAGAAAGCATGCTTATTTTAAAATTTTCAAAATCAGAATAAAATATTAATTTTAATTTATCAGACCTTTTAAATATTTAATTTTAAAATAAAATATTTTAAATTGAGAGTTATTTTATTCCAGAAAATGTAGAAAAATATTTGCAAAAATTTATGTCTGTGTTTATTTCTACTTTTTCTTTATTATATATACATATATATGTTCACACACTATATCATTGTATGCTAGGTAGCCCAACTTGTTACAATATATATATATATATATATATATTATATATATATATATATATATATATAATATATATATATATATATATATATATATATATTGTAACCCCTCATCACTGATCACTATCACTAGCAAATACCCAGGGCACCAATTCTATAAACCATAAAATAAACTATTGATTTAACTTTATCCTAAATTTATTTATGAGGCTCTCAAATAAAGTTTCACCTTAGCCTAGCTCAGTTGAGGGATACAATGGTCTATGAGGTGTAAAATGTACATGAGATGTGGGAGGAAAGATTATAACTAATAGGAAATAAAACATCTATCAAATTCTATAATAAATAAGAATTAATTTGGTAAAATTCTATCATCTAAAATTAATACGTTATAGTCTATACTTCACCTCCTCCCATCATCCACATGCATTGAACAACCTCTACCATATTAGACAATTAAATTAATAACCAAATGTAATGTTTAATCACTGTATTTTGTAGTAACTTGTATTTAAACATAAAATAAACTTAACCTTACTGAACATTTATTTATACAATACTTTAAACTAGTTAACTGAATTTAATGTTTAATCTGAATTAATAATTGAACATCTCAGGGAATTAATTTATTGCATAGCCTAATCTAACATCTACTTCTCAACAACTACTATTTACTTATAATGAAAATAATAATATAAATTAAGCAATACCCTAACTAAATAATGGCAGTTAGATAATGAAAGAAATCGGCACATTTTGATTTAAATTCATCTTCTAAACAATTACTAAATGATAAAACCTTTTTAGAAACTCAGTAAATAATTGACATCTCATACTGTGTTTGGATCAAGGAAATCAACATCATCATATTTGGATGTTTATCATTAAATTAAATAAGATATAATCATATCATATTAAATAAAATAAATGTGTGAGCATGTGTGGAAATATAAAACACGAATGTATGTTAAAGAAAAATTTTGAATACAATTTTGAATAATAAAACATTTATTAACAAAATTAAAAATAGTTAAGCAAACATTTAATTTTTTTCTAATTCGTACATGTACAAGTTCTGGATGTATTTAGCATCGATGGTTAAAATTTACATAAGAATAGATAACACAATATAATTTTATAATTTCAAATCTGACACATTTCATCTATTAAAACATCCTGATAGATCTATGAAACACATTATATTTTTAACACTAAATAATGAACCAAAATAAAATCTTTACATTTTAATGCAAAATGGTTTTCAGTTATCAGTCACTTCTGGTGAACATATAGAATTTAAGTAGTATAGCTCTAAACTTCAAACAATAAACTACAAAAATTTCCTTTACATTCGACATCTTATTTTTTTAGTACTCTCAAATTATCAATTAGTTGATAAGTCTATAATAACTAACATATGGTTAAATATTTATATTCAATTATAACATAAAACTAAAATTTTTAGCATTTTACTTCAAATGCACATTGACTAAAAATAAAGTAAAGGGGGTTTGAAACCTAAGAATAATATCAAACTACGTTTTGCAAAATGAAATAAATAATTCCATTAATTAAATATATTCTGTCTTTGCAAAAATGAAGTAAAGAATTCTATTCATTAACTATGTTTTATTTTTGCTTGCTTACTTACCCAAATGATGATTGAATATTGAAAATTGATGATATGAAATTTTAAATGACAAATACAAAATGTTTTAGAATGATAATTAAAGTTATACATTAATGATGGATTTTTCCATATCTTTTAAATTAATACTTTATGCATGTGTCTGTATTATGCTGTGTGTCTTAGAATAAATAATTAATACTAATCAATCCAATTGGTTTACTTATGAAGTTGTAATAAATCATAATATGGATGAAGACAAGGGACAATCAAGCTTTAATCACTAACTTTACTACAGCTGTTTTGTAAGAAAATCAATTCTGCTTTTATTTTTATCAATAAATTATCTGGCACTTGGCTATAAGTATAAGATGGAAAAACATTCAATAAGCACATGGGGATAAAGGATTTTTACAATTCAAATCATATAAATAACAACACAACAACTCCCAAATCTACTTCTGAGGCTAAATAAACTGGTGGGAATAAATCTCATCACCAAATAATCAGGGAGATAAATACTTGGCTTCATATACTCTAATTCATAATATCAAATATCAAAACTGGAGGATTCAATCTACTCCTATCAAATACTTCAATAAACAAAAAGGGAGAGATTACTCGATCCCATACAATACACTAGGCAATCTACCCATGTCAAATATTCAAATACAAAAGAGGAGAGATTACTCAATCCCATAAAATACTATAAAAAATCAATAACTTTACTCTATATAGCCACTGGATACTTTTCCATTCAAGCATAATAAAGAACAATAAATTCATACTTAAATAAATCTCTAATCTTTCCAAATCAATTGACCATTCTCTTCCTCCAAAACCGATAGACTTTATATCATTTTTTTTACTTGCAATTTACACATTATTATAGTTGAATTTAATAATAGACACACATATACAAGCATAATAATACACAGACAATTCAAATCCCAGTAAGCAAAGAACTACTGTAAAAATATCAATTACTAACTGTAAAAGCAATAATGGATAAATATTTCATATCTGATAATATAATATTTATGACTTGGTAACATACTAATGATGGTTGAAAAACAAGGCAATAATTTCTATTGGCAAGGTAAGACAAAATAATCTTTTTATAGTGCATTTACATTAGCACAAATCTAAAGCAAAAGTTTGGCTTAGATAAATATTAAAGCTTCATATTCTAGGTTAAATCATTATTGAAAATAATTATTTTTTTAATCTATTGAAAAACGCATAGATATACTATAAGAATCTATATAAGGAGCTTCTTTTTAAAAGAGCTATTACCCCTTCAACATTAAATGGACGTCTCCCTTTTACCACACACGTATGTTTATAATAGAACACACGATAAAACTTATACTAAAATAATAATGAATACCTTGTATAATATTTCCTATATTATACATTTAGTGAGACGTTCTAGTAGAAAACAATAATAAATATAATAATAAAAATCATAAAACACTTCTTAAACTATCTATCTATCAAATATTAAATAATAATAATAATAATAACTAAAGTTCTTTTTTACTTCTTTTTCTTGGTTGTAAAAATGAAATGTTTATTGATAGTTTATAAATGGCATCTCTTGGTCATATCTTAAATAATAAAAATTATTAGCACAAATATAAATACTGATGAATACATAACTCACGTTTCTGCAGGAAAACAAATAACATTAGTTGGGATCCAGAATAATGTATTCAATGTTTTTTAGCAAAGCTAATGAACTGCTAAAAATATTATATAGGATAACTTTTTATTAATTAAGCAATAAACATTTTCTTTTATCACGATGCAAATAAAGTAATAATTCATATTTCATTTATGGGATATATTCAAGCCTTTATTTTCTATTTTTAGAGCCATTTATGAATGTATATACTATTTAACTGATATTATTTATTTAGATTTACATGAGTTTGTTGGCAATATTCTAGATAGGGAAAATCCACAGAAAAAAAGAAGTGCAATTAATAAAATAAAGTCATATTCAATTTTATCCATTTTATAAATTCATTTATCACAGTAATTGAGAAAATAGATAAATATTAACATTGCATTCAATTGCACATTTAGTCTTATTATTTTTTAAAATAGGCAAAGTAGAAATAATTAAGCAAATGTTCCAATAATAATGACAATAAAATTAAATGATTCATATGCATCCTTCTCAACATTCTCCTTTTTATAACTAGCACAGAGATATTATTTAGAATTCTTGATATATTTAATAAAGAGTTTGCACATTTTTCAACATAATAAACGTATACAGTTGCTCCATTAAGACTATACTTAAATTTTAAAAAAAATAATTTTGAAAAATAAACAAACATTCTTCTTTCTTCTTTCCAATTAGGTTTAAAGTTTAAATAAAGCAAATTTAAAATACTATTATATATCTCCATTCTTTCTTCAGTTTTGGCAATTAAATCTAAATAATACATAGCACAAACACACATATGCATCCTAAATAATAGTTTAAGAATTTAAATAGTTAGCTTAAAAATAGGAATTGATATACTTCATAGGGTTGCTCACTCTGTCATATTTAGAAACCAATAATACTTTTTATACTTTCAAAACTTGGCTTTGGAAGAATTAACTTATAATAAACAAAATTATACTATTAAACTTTGTTTCAGTAGTAGAAAATTTGTCAGCAATTAGCAGTTTTCAGTCTGCAGTCCCCTATAGAATTGTAATTAACCCTTTTTATAGATTTTTAAAACATGACCTAACATTTATTCTTCCAATATTCCAAGGTTATTTGAAAGTTCAAAGGTCACCAGACAGAGACTATTTGCTTCTGCCATTGCAATAAGACTTAATTTATGCAAGAAACTTTCTTGTCTTGAAAAAGGAAGAAAGTAGAAAAATATCATTTTGTCTATTAGAATAAAAATAAAGTTTAAAAATTAAATTGAATTAGGAATTTACATTTTTAAAGTAACAGAATAAAATTAATAACAATTATTTTAAAAAATAAAATATTTTATAGTATATCTGTTGTTTAATAATTCACCAGTCCAATAATCCATTAATTCACTTAAAATGTAATTAAGCTGGTTTTTAACACTATTAGTTATGAAATTAAATATTTGGATATGAGATATGATATTTAATGGTTTAATGAAGCATATGAATGAAAAATGAAGTTGAATAATGATACAAACATATGTGAATATTTACAAATAATGTACTATAGACCCTAAACTGATATGTCCAAATGACTATTTTAATGATGATGAGTTAAACATATTTCACTGTTTATACTATAAATTAAAATATGAAAAGCAAATGAACTAGAGAATCATTCAAACAAGTCTTAATACTGCTTTGTGAAAAATATAACAAATTAGCATCAACGCAAACTGAACTGACAATTTTTTTGACAAGCCACCCCCCTATCCTATCATTAATTATACCCTAAAGTAGGATACTAAACATCTAATAATTTTTTAAATTATATCTACAAGTACTTTTAATCATAGTTTTAAATCATAAATAAAAAAATTTTTAAATTTGCATCAACTGATGGGTGCAGACTCTGCACTAAATACATATATTCTAGATCATATATCATTTTAATGTTATGTGGTTATGTGTATCAATTATATAATATGGAGTGCAGAACTGAAGGAAGTTTGAAAGTCTTGTGTTCAAATACTCTCTAAATGTAATAAGAATCCTAAATTTATTAATAAATATTCACTTTAAATCTAATTTAGTCTAGATTTTACTTATTGTCACAAAATCAAGTACATTATTTTATATGATAGTTACCACACTATTCCAAAAAGACTTGAGATTCTCTATAATCACAGAGACGTAGATAAATATTGACAATGGATTGCTTAACCTGTGGGTCCTTGTCATTGGCCATTCTTACCAGTAAACTTAAATTTCCTATATAAATCAGTCTATTGTATATCCAAGGGAAACTGATTCTATTGGACAATTGTAGAGGGTAAGGCTAGTGACATATAGTGATTAACGTTTCTTATACCTGTAGATCTCTTTTGACCATTACTATGTATATATATATATGAGCTTCATGTATATATTTTGATAAAAAGTTGAAATATAAAAAAAATGTTTTTGTATGTATAATTTTTTAATTTTATAATTCTGATTTTGTAATTGTTTGAAGAAAAGAGTTTTGCTTTGACTTTGATTAATTTGGAAAATAGCTGGGCCTTTGTTTGGAGCAAGATCTATATCGAGGCAAAAGATGGAGGGGTTAGTTAGGCTTATTTTCGAAAGGGTACACTTCTTGTGGAGTTTAGACTGTACCTTTTGAAAGATTTTTTTTGTAAAGTTAAATTATTGAATTACATAAGCTATGAGGGGGTAAGTTGCTGCAATTTCTCTGCCCAACTCTGGTGCAGCTAAGTATGGAGTTCTCCATAAAGCTCTTGCCTACATTTAGCAATCATGTTGCTGATGTGTTATAATGTTCCCACCAATACAATGCCCAAGTATAATACCACAGAGTGACTGGCTGGTTCCACTAGTTATCAATATCCTTCAAAAGTCTGGTTAAATAATAATTTAATAATGATCAATTTTAAATGATAAAAGCCTCTTTTTTGCTTCAGATAGTTATAATGATTTGGTAAAATATGTTTATTTAGATATTATATTGCTTATTAAATATTTTCTTAATGCACACTTAATTAGACATAGTAAATGAGATGGACTTTTGTAATATATAATCAGTCTTCCTTAGATTTGCTAGACTTATTATTTAAGAATCAAATGAAACAATTTTAGTAAATATATTTGAGGCTAAATCTATAAAAGTCCAGTAATTAATTAAAACAAGATATTTAAATCCCCTCCCTCTGAATCTGATTTGTTTGCTTTTTTTATTATTTCAAAATTAGTGTTTGAATGATTTGCACAAAAGAACTTTCAAATTTAAAAGTAAGCTCAAGTGTTAAAATGTTAAAAGCAAACTCTGTTCTGTTTTATAAGAACATATATGTATAATGCACATATGGGCAACCTCCGGCCCTTTACAACATTTAATCCAGCTCACAACTAATCTATTTCAGCCATGTTTGATTCAGATTGTCAAATTTTTGAATAGAGCCTAGCAAAAGTTATGTTTGATTTTTACTTTTTGTGCAATTAAATAATTATGTTGTTTAATAAATTCATATTTTATATCTTTATTTAAATCTTTTAATGATTACAATTTAAAAAACTAAAATAATTAATATTTTAAAATCGTGAAAATAAATGTGAAAACGAAGTTCTTAGTGATAACAAAAAAGCATGTACTGATTAGCTGCATGGAACATATTGAAAAGGTTAGAATTGGGCTGGTATTTCTCTGCCAGCTCATATTCATACATACATATATATATATATATATACACATTATTAAAATCGCGTATATATTATTTTATAATAAAACATTTGTATATTAAAAATAAATAATAAAACTTAATAAACATCAAAATAAATAATAAAACTTTTTTTTGAAAGGGATTTTTAAAAGTTTTGAAATCAATTAAATCAAGATAAAAAGGGGGGAGGGAACAAAACATAAGATCTTGCAGGTTCTTTTTATAAAAGTTTGTCTTTTGTTTTATTTCTAATTCTTAGAAATTAAAAATAGAAGGGGAAAGAAAGTATAGTATAGAATTTTTCTGCAATTAGCTCTATTGTTGAAACTTTGATAGTGGAGATATTTTTGTGCTATCTATTACGCTCATCAGTTTGGAATGTTTCCTCAGGATTATAAGTAACCATTGGAAAAAAACTATAAATTATGGGATTGTCTTTTGTTTGAGATTAATTGGAATTTGGCAGAAGTTAGTGACTGGTCTGATAGTTTTGATTCGGCTCGGACTCTTTGGCAATTTAAAACTTGCAAAGTAAAATTAACTAAAAACAGTGTCGAGAATATGTTGAGTGGCTAAAGATATCAGAACTTACCCCTTTGGGGAACATCTTTGTCTGTTACCACCTGGAACTGCCATTGAAAATGCTGACCTTGGATAGGACATGCAGAGCTAGCCGAGGAAATTTGGATCAACATGGAAATCTAGGACAAACCATGACAAGCGTAGGATGAAATATTCCCACAGGACCATCACTGATCAATCAGGGTTGCTATAAACTGTTACTGAGTGAACTTTGATGCCATTTTGGTAATAGAAATAGATATATACTATTAAGTGTCTTAAATGTTTCAACAATAGAGTGTGGAATTATTGCTGGGAATTTTATTATATTATGTTAAATTAGTTAAAACAAAGGGAGAGAATGTTAAACTCATACATGCTTTAAATATGTTTTGGTGCAAATTTAGTACGTGATCTCTGCCATTTTGAATTTCAAAAATAGCCAAAACATTGTCTGACACATCTAAGTGATAAAAAACTATGCGAAAACAAAAAAAATTAGCATTTGGGTCACGTGATTTGGAACGCCCCCCCCCCCCAACGCACAATTAAAAAAAAGCCAAAACACGAAAAATTAACATTTTCTCATTTTAAATTATAAATCAAATAATTTATATATAGAGAGAGCAAGATTATTATATTTAAATCTTAATCAGTAAATGCTAGTTATCATTGCCTAAAAAAGTACTTGGTAGCATTTTGATGTAGCTGATATGTGATATCTATGCCACTCCTCCCCCCTTATACAAATTAAAGTAATATATATGCGATATATATATTTCACACAAATAAAATTATGAGTGCGTAAAATAAACAAATAAATGAAATACAATAAATAAATAGCTAGTATTTTTGAAGGAATACCTTCATTATCAAAGTTGTGGTTAAATGAATTGTGAAGTAAAACTGTTGCTATAAGAAATGCAAAGTGTATGCAAATTTAGCACACAGCAATTCATTTAGCACACAGCTTTGATAATGAAGGGAAATAAACCCAATAGCCATTTATTTATTTATCATAGTTCATTTATTTGTTTTCTTTAAGCACTTATAATTTTATTTGTGTGAAATATATATCTAATATACATTACTCAATATATATCTACTATATATTACTCATTACAAACACACACACAAAGCGATTATTAATTAAAATAAATATTTTTAAAAAAAAAAATTAAAAAAATATTTACATTTATTTAAAATATGTTTTTGTTTTCCTTTGTTGGTAGTAAAACTCATTTCAATGTTAATAGATATACAGGTTATAGTGACATAATCAAGAGTAGATCTGATATAGATGAAATGCAAATGAAGACTTTAATGAGTTTTATCTTCTTATATTTTAACTTGTATATATGTTTGTGTACAAGTAAGCTATATATAACTAACTTTAATAGTGACTGGGGTAATATTTATATGTACATCCGCACATAATGTGCCTTATTCGATTCTCCCCATCATATCAAGAAAGTTACTTTTTATTCTCATAATTTGTATACAAAATAATTATAGAGTGGTTTGCGTATTTTTCTAAACATTTTTTAAATTATTTGTTGAGGTATGATTTTATATATTGAAGCGGTGAATATCACCTATACGCAGATATACTTGCTTCATTTTACTTAAAACCAAACTATCTCCCATGGTGTATAAAATGTAATATTAAAATCCGCACACATTTGTAATAGGTGCGTGTGTATATATAATATTATGCCATTAATTTTATTACAGTACTCTTTGCTCTTTACTTTCTCACACCTGTAAAATGCTTAACTTAAATAATTTAGATTTTAGCTTTAAAAAGATGCCATATTATATATACGCACATGCACCTATTACAAATGTGTGCGTATTTTAATATTACATTTTATACACCATGGGAGATATTTTAGTTTTAAGTAAAATGAAGCAAGTATATCTGCATACAGATGATATTCACTGCTTCAATATATAAAATCATACCTCAACAAATAATTTAAAAAATGTTTAGAAAAATACGCAAACCACTCTATAATTATTTTGTGTACAAATTCTGAGAATTAAAAAGTAACTTTCTTGATATGATGGGGAGAACCGAATAAGGCATATTAAGCCTCTTACTATGTCCGGATGTACATATAAATATTACCTCAGTCACTATTAAAGTTAGTTATATACGGCTTACTTGTACACAAATATATATATATACGCGTTAAAATATAAGAAGATAAAACTCATTAAAGTCTTCATTTGCATTTCATCTATATCAGATCTACTTTTGATTATGTCACTATAATCTGTATATCTATTAACATTGAAATGAGTTTTACTACCAACAAAGGAAAACAAAAACATATTTTAAATAAATGTAAATATTTTATTTTATTTTAAAAATATTTATTTTAATTAATAATCGCTTTGTGTCTGTGTTTGTAATGAGTAATATATAGTAGATATATATTGAGTAATATATATTAGATATATATTTCACACAAATAAAATTATGAGTGCTAAAGAAAACAAATAAATGAAATATGATAAATAAATAAATGGCTATTGGGGTTATTTACCTTCATTATCAAAGCTGTGTGCTAAATTTGCATACACTTTGCATTTCTTATAGCAACAGTTTTACTTCGCAATTCATTTAGCCACAGCTTTGATAATGAAGGTATTCCTTCAACAATACTAGCCATTTATTTATTTATCGTATTTCATTTATTTGTTTATTTTACGCACTCATAATTTTATTTGTGTGAAATATATATATCGCATATATATTACTTTAATTTGTATAAGAGAGGAGGGGGAGCCTTAGATATCACATATCAGCCACATCAAAATGCTACCAAGTACTTTTTTAGGCAATGATAACTAGCATTTATTGATTAAGATTTAAATATAGTAATCTTGCTCTCTGTATATATAAATTATTTGATTTATAATTTAAAATGAGAAAATGTTAATTTTTCGTGTTTTGGCTTTTTTTTTAACTGTGCGTTTTTTTTTTTGGGGGGGGGGTTTCCAAGTCACATGACCCAAGTTCTAAATTTTTTCTGCTTTCTCGTATTTTTTTATCACTTAGATGTGTCAGACGATGTTTTTGGCTATTTTTGAAATTCAAAATGGCAGAGATCGCATACTAAATTTGCACCTATGTTTTTATATGCATTTTATTATCATTCGTGTGTGAATCAGATTACATTTTTCCTAATAATGTTAATTGCTCGATCTTGAAAGATCAATGAAAAGAATATTAGTTAAATAATTTGTACCGTATTTAAAAAAAAAAAGATAATGTTTGCGTTTAATTTAAGCTTGTATTTGTTCTTTATAAAAAAAAAGATCGAGTCAGTTGGGAATGCTATAGGAAAAGAGAATAAGTTTTTTTTAATTGAAAGTGAATATAATAAAATCTATTAAATGTCATATTTGAGTATCCTGTTTAATCTGGTTTAGTAATTTAATTCAGTGTACATTTGACTGAAATAAATTTGCGTAAAATTACCTTTTAAAAAATATATTTGGTAATTGCCATATTTGCATAATCTTTGAAAATTTATGGACCAAGTTAAAATGTCGTGGCACAAAATAAAATATTAGAATTTTATAACATTAAAAAAATGATACATTTACAATTAATTATCATCAAAGAAACAAAAAAAATTATAATAGTTAATAAATTATTTACTGTTATTATAAAATTATTCCCTATTGTTTTTTTGCAAAAACAATTTTTGTAAAGCCAGCAATGGCGATTTCTAATTTCTGTATCATATGTCCTAGAGCAATCTTTTTTAAAAGAAAATATTTTCAAAGACAATTCCTTATTAGTGATGTACTTTTTGGTTTAATAATAAATGTTTTACAAAAATATTATGTCGTAATCATTAACAATTATTGAAAATCACTTTTTTGTCTTATTTAGCTCCTCTCAGAATTAATATTTTGAATAGTTAAGCTGACGTCATATGACACTGCAAAACACATCTTGTCTTCTCTCATCAAGATCTCTTTCTCAGTTTGACTAGCAGTGTGTGAACATGTTACAATGTGTCATTTTGATAGTTGCATTGGGGTTGTGCCTTGTTCAGTGCGTGCATTTATATTGTGTTCTATCTTCTGTATAAAAATCAGTTTTTTTTATTTTAATATTTACATTGAGGTTGTGCCTTGTTAAGTGCCTGCATTTATATTGTTTTCTGTTCAGTATCTGCAGTGTTAAAACAGTTTTGTTTGACAGTTCTGAATATATAGCTTTGAAATTTAGAACAATGTCAGGGGTTATCTCAAAAAAAAAAGAAAAGTAGATACAGAGGATTGACAATTTCAAGACAACTGAACAGACAAGTATTATTTTATTCTGAATAAAAGGTTGCCTATATGTTTGCTGTGCAATGAATTCATATCAGTCAACAAAGAATACAACTTGAAATTTAAAACAATGTCAGGGATTATCTCCAAAAAAAAAAAAGAAAAGTAGATACAGAGAATCATCAATTTCAAGACAACAGGACAGACAAGTACTATTTTATTCTGAATAAAGGTTTGTCAATATGTTTGCTGTGCAATGAATCCATACCAGTCAACAAATAATTCAACTTGAAGAGATACTTTACTTCAAAATATGTGGATCACCAAAAAATTGATGGACAACTACGAAAAGATGAAATAGAGAAATTAAAGAACTTGGATACCCAGCAGAAATTGTTCACCAAGTAATAAATGCAGCATGGAAGCATTGTGAAAGCCATCTTTGTGTTAAATGAAAAAATTGCTAAGCATTCTAAATCATTTGGTGAAGGAAAATTTATCAAAGAATGTCTGTTGAATGTTGCAAGTATAATATATCCTGAAAATGAAAAAAGATTTTGAGATTATAAGTTTGTCAAGATGTACTGTTGTCCTGTTGTCCAGTGGATAGAAATCATGGCCGATGATATCCAAAAAAGTTTAAAAGAGAAGATTGCTAGATTCAAAGCATTTTAATTGCTTTGGATGACAGCACTGATGCCTCTGATACAGCATTACCAGCAACATTTATTCAGGGAGTTGATGTGGATTTTAATAGCACAGAAGAATTTTACTTTGGCCCTAAAACAGACAACTATTGGTGAAGGTATATTTGAACAAGTTAAAACAGTCTTCAAGATATTTTGGCTTAAATTGAGTTCACTATCTGGCATATGCACTTATGGAGCCCCTGCAATGGTTGTGCATGGAAGGGATTTATTGGAATAGTTCATGAAAAAGCAATAGAATTACAGATCCATCTGAAAAATTTAACAAATTTTCATTGCATTATCCACTAACAGAATCTGTGTGCAAAATCAATTAAATCTAGAAATGTTATGTAAGTTGTAGTAGCCAGTATTAACTTTATTAAGTCACATGTACTTAATCACTGCAATTTAAGGAATATTTGGCAGACTTATTTTCAGATTATGAAAATGTGTTTTATTGTGAAGTGAGGTGGTTGAGTAAAGGTAAAATGTTAAAATGATTTATGATCTGAGACAAGATATAGCAGATTTTATGGACATAAAAGGAAAAACAATTAACCAAGTAAGAGATGATGAGTGGGTGTTTGATTTAGCATTCCTTGTAGATGTCACTGGATACCTAAATGAAAATCTTAAATTTCAAAAACCAGATAAGTGATTCATGAAATGTATGGACATATCAGTGATTTTTGTAATAAACTAAAATTGTTGAAAAATCAGATGAGTTAAAATTTGTTACCATTTTTCTACTCTAGCAACTCATAAAAATATCCCTTATAATTGTTATGGAAATGAACTGAAGGCATTAATAGAGCAATTTGATACAAGGTTCGCTGATTTCCAAAATAAAGGCTCCATATTTACTATATTTTCTCATCAGATGGATGCTGATATAAATAATGTGTCAGAAAATTTACAGGTGGAACTTATTGAGGTTCAAGCAGATTTAGTGCTAAAATTACAGTTTAACAACATTGCATTGATGGATTTTTATAAACATTTTGTGGAAGAAAAATATAGAAATGTAGTAGTGCCTTTTCAAGAATAATTATTTGTATTTTTGGCAGAACATATATGTGCGAACAGTTTTTTTCTAAAATGAAATTTAATAAATCAAAAATTTGGACAAAGATAACGGACAAAAATCTTGCAAATTATGTGATTGTCCTTAAGCAGTATTCCCATCAACATTGATTGTCCCATTGTTGAAGTACAAGGCTAATCCTCGCATTAAATTGTTATGTCATTATTATGAAATTTATGTAACCCTTTGTCATTCACTATTATTTTGTACTATTTAATTATTTGGCCTGGCCCTTGACTCGAAGATTGAAATATAATTTGGCCCCTAGAAAAGGTTGCCCATGCCTGGTATAATGCATACAGGATTTGAAAACAACTTTCAGGTTTTTTTTTATTTTAAAATAAATTTAATGTTCAAAGTTAAAATTAAAACTTCATTTTATTTTAACATATGTATCTTTATACTATACGATACAATAGTTCATTCTTTAAAACTTTTAATTCTAATTTAATATTATCATTTCATCTTTTGTATCGATATTTTCATCTATATGCAAGAACTATGGGGCGGATCTCTAATTAAGCAGGAATTGACTTCTTCATAAAATCTTTTATTATATATATATCGTAATCACATAGGCCTTGATTTAGCCTCTTTTAATAGATATTCACATACTGTAGACTTACGGCATGCCCATTTACGTTTTATTTTATATAGATTTAAATTCTAAGGCCAAATCTTTATTATATATAAATATAGCGTTACTGTGTTGTCTAATTTCATGTTTCATTTCATTGTGTTCTTCAGCAGGCATATATCCCTACTTCAAAGACTTAATTTGATGGTTTCCATTTGTCTAAGTTCCACACAAATGCGGGAACAGTCCTCTATTTTCCAGACCCAGAGGGTCTTCTTATTTCTTGTTATCAGTGCAGTGGATCGTTTCTGCCTGTTAATGAAAGTTATTTAGGATTATATGAAGATGCTTATTCCTTCATCCCATGACCCATTTATTTTATGAAATTTGTATCTAAATTTGCAACAATGAAGATATTCCCATGTCATGCCTTATTATAAGACTTGGATATGACATCGTGGAGGTGATCATATTCCAGTTTACCTCATTATTTAATTGTTTATTACTTTAGCAACCAAGTACCGCATTCCTTATCTCTTGTGCGTATTAAAGCTTGATATATCAGCTTCTATTGGTCATGTTTATGAGAGTTACGCATTTATTTATTTAGCTGAATTTTCTATAGTTAAAGTAAACTTACATTATTTTAATTATTATCATGTACCTGCTTAAAAGGATATCTGCCCCAAATATCAAATGTGTTCATCATCATGACACCCCTTATTTAGATATCCATTATACTTTGAAACTTACATATGCAATCAATTCATTTAATCTCCATTATCTTATGTCTGGCAATCTAATTAAGCATTAACTTTATTACTAATAAAGTGTTTATATATATATATATATATATATATATATATATATATATATATATATATATATATATATATGCATTGGGTGACGTATTTTGACACAGGAAAGTCATATAGTTAATAAACTAATTTTAAAATTCTCTACCTTTCCCTGATCACCGAGGCTAAGAAAATGAATTAGTATGTACGTTGGAGTGGGTTGTTGTGGTTGAAGTCACCCTGATGGTGATTTTGCGATTATCAGCTCATCCTGACCATTACATATATTTTTTGGAATATGATGCTGCCAATGTGGGACTTGAACTTAAACCATGAACCTCTGAGATTGAATGATCCATTTTTTTTTTTAAAAGAAAGTTATAATTATGCTTTTAATATGATTTTGTTGTGGTATTTTGGACACCAGTGCTTTATATTTGTATAAGGGTGAAGCAAGGAAAGTG
This sequence comes from Epiperipatus broadwayi, assembly GCA_028023455.1. Lineage (NCBI taxonomy): Eukaryota > Metazoa > Onychophora > Udeonychophora > Euonychophora > Peripatidae > Epiperipatus > Epiperipatus broadwayi. The sequence continues at coordinate 4,719,148 of JAQFVV010012424.1, forward strand.
AAAACATTTTATCAATTACATTAGGGGTTTAACCTATATCTAGGTAAAAAAAAAAAAAAGGAAGAGAGAAGAGAAAATGTTTTTTGATAGTGGAATCAGATTTTTCAATGTAGGTAAAATTTGTAGTATGTTGAAAACACATAGCTTCAGAGATATAGAAAAATGGGGAGCTCCATTAATGACTGCTTCATTGGAGAGAAATTGACAAATTTAAAAAAAAATAAAAAAAAGAAACAAATTATTAATAGATAAAAACTTGGAAATGGATATTAGTGCAGATAGTGAAACAATAGACATTAAAGCTAAAATTGGTGAAGAGCTGGAAGAAGATAGTGAATCAAAGGACATCAAAGATGAAATTGGTGAAGTGTGAGAAAAAGATATTGAATCAAAGGACATGAAAGTTGATATTAGTGGACAGCTAGTAGAACACAAATTTCAAATACAAAGCCCAGAAATCACATTCAAAGAACCTGATAATGTCATCTATCCACAGGATCAGGTCATCGCAAAAAAAAAAAAAAGCTGAGCAGAGTATGTTGTCTCAAATATTGGAACAAATGACAAGGCAATCTGAACAAATAGAGCAGAAAGCAGAACAAAGGGAGAAGAGATTCATGGAAGTTGTCTATGATGCCATCAAGAGGCAATTGTAGTTCATATATCAACCCAGAAAACAGGTCCAAGATGACCAAGAAATTTGAAATAAGAGGGAAAATCATGAGCATGATGATGAGAAAGAACTCCCTTTAGAAGACAGCCACCTCATGAAACAGAATCATTTATTGAAACTGATTTTAGTGTAAAGAAAAGGCAGATAATTATTCTAAAGATACAGAGCTTTTAACAATACCATTTGTATCTTCCTCAGTACCCAGTTGCATTAGAGATTATGATAGAACATTTGATGAACAAAGTCAAGAACCAATTGCCAGAATTGAGGATGGCAGTCATCATGATAATGAATTTGATGAATTTTTGAACTGTACTTCTACCACATCTGTTGTAAGTGCATTAAGTCAAACTCAAAAAGTTGAAGCTACTGATTATAACCATGAAAATGCTCCTTTATCTACTAAATTAGAGTTACCTGTTTTTGATGGTTTAACAATCGTGGGATAAGGAGACTTAACGTAATCTGCACTACATGGCGCCACTAGGCATTTGAACCTAAAAAATGTATATAGTAGGCAGGTACGTTAAGTTTAAAAAAAAAAATTTTATTTTTTTTTATTTTATATATTTGGATTCCGATCGTTTGCCCAAGGTCACTAGCTCATAGAGTAGCAGAGATTTTAAACATTTATAAGTTTCAATAGATTTCTATTCTCAAAGTATATATTAAATATTTAAAACAATAAAATAAAAGAAGCCACTGCCAGTAATTAACACACAAATAGATTTTTATTAACGCAGATTTAAAATTGAGGAATAAATTTATTTTTAGATTTTAACATTAATATTTTTTTTTTAAAATTTAAATTACTATTTTAAATAGATTGCACAGATGGATATTTAAATTATATTTTACTTTAGCATGTCGAGCATAGATAGTCTACATAGATTTTTTTTCCACTTAAAAACTTATCAAAACATTCATTCAATCTCAGACTAAAAGTTCGTAGTCAACCCAATGCCTGCTTCCAGATATATAGTCGCAATCAATGCAATATGAAGATGCTAGCATAAAACCATGCCGACAGGAATGTGCATCTGACAGTGTGATATTATTTGAAGGAAATGATCCGTGTCTAGAACAGGAAAGTGCATCTGTCAGACTAAGGAATCATGTATATATATATATTTTTAAAGAGTGCTACTTATGGGGGGAGAGCGGTCTTTCTGCCAACTTATAAATCCCTGTCCATAGAGCTAGAAGGGGTTAATGATGCAGGAAATACATCTGCAACCATTGCAACGGTATGACTGCCTCTTTGGGGTCATGCATTCAGGTGGACAGGTTGCCCTGTATGCTAAACATGCTTCACATTACATTAATATAAACGTCTATATATCTCTTCACTAGCGCTGACACAACCACGAAACAAATAGCCTGAAATTAAAATCCCTTAAATTAAACATAAACGAATTTAAACATAGTTATTAATCTTTATCCATGCAGCTATCTACACCCAACTTTAAATTTAATACATTTTAGTTAAAACATAATACACACACACAAAAAAAAATGAAATGGAAATGATTGCTTAAACATCTACATAAAAAAATATCAATAATTGAATTTGCATTCTTTAAGTCAGATAAGAGTTCTTATTTTCAGTTATTAATTACTTGCAATTTTAGGAAAGTTCTTATTAGATAGACACAATAGTTCATACTTTACGGATTTAATAGATTGAGAAGTCTATCTTCGTGATCACTTTTGTAGATTTTGTCCTTCTTTGAAATGAAACTGCGACTTGCCATGCATTTGGTCAGGAACTGTCATCCAGAGGCCTAAGCTGGTTTGTCCAGAAAATTAAATTTATTGCAGACTTCCACATCGAGAAAATCTGCAATATAGCTAGTTATAACGATCTATTTATAGCCAGCTCTCTAAGATAACAATTATAATAATAATTTGGCTTTTATATTTTTATTAGTCTCTTATCATTAGATCTTGAGATTCAACGAGCAAGACGTCACTAATCCATTCGTGTTTCAGTTATGGTCCGTGCTGTCATTTTCGTGTTTGCATTGGTCATTTAATTCCTTTGTATTCTCTTATCTGACTATTTAATTTATTTTACATGCCTCGAGGTAGTTTACTTTTGAACAATCATTTAATTAATAAGATAATCATTTCCATTTTCTAAGACTATAGAAATCAACATTATTTCTATTTTTAAAATATCAATCTTTATATCTTTACTTTTTTACAAAAAAAATTACTTTCAATTATTTTTATTTTTTAAAAGTTTTTAAAGTTGTCCATCATGCGATCTATATATACGTTAAACAGTTTTTAAATTAAGTTTTTTTTTTTTTTTTTTAATAAATCAATTTTTATTTATGATCTTTTATTTTAATTTTAAAATAATGTGACGGGATATTTTATTCCGTTACAATGGAATCTCTAATAAATAAAACTCATTCTAAGCATAACATGAATATATCAAAAATAACTAGTAGAGATTCAAAAGAAGTTGATGAAATGATTAAAGACAATATTCAAAATATAAATGACTATAAAGCAATTAATTTTAGTTTAGTTGAAGCTGTTTTAAATAAAAGAAATTTACTTCAAAAAAACAATCTAACGGAAAATAGTACATCAGACTTTGAAAGAGTAAGCTTTCCACATCCAGAAAAAATGAGATTTCTAACATTAATAAAAGTGATTTTATGTCTATAAGTTATTTACAAAAATGTTCCAGGTTACTGCTAAATATTTTTGGGAGCACTTTTCAAAAATATCTTATGACAATCTTAATTATTTATCAAGAAATAAAATTTAATGTATGGTATAACAGTGACAAAAATGTCTTTGCAGTGTGTCCTGAATTTAGCCCAATAGAATCATCTCACATAATGCATTGTTGTCTTTTACCAACAAATATTACTGTAGTTTTGTCTTTTGTGATATCAACAGAAAATTTAGACAAAGATCAACCATATAAAAAGAATGATAGATGGCTTCAAGATAATTATGTAAGAAAAAAATGAATATAAACTATCTGGACTTGAATCAAATTGAGCCTAAAATGGAAACTGTACTAGAGAATAAGTTATGGAATGAAATGACTGTAAAAGCAAAATACAAAAAACATCAATCAGAACTTGCAGCACAGTTATACAGAGAAGTTAGCAACTGTATGAATTTAAGAAATATGAGTCATTTAAAAAGCTTAAGAGAGCTCTTCTTTCACCAGAAAATGAGAAAGAGAAAGAAGATGAATGAGAAGAGGAGCAAGAATAAGTACAAAACGTTATTTCCCTCTATGATGACCCTGTTATTATAAGAAGAAAAATTCAAAGAATATTTTATCCTGGAAGGGGACTGAGGTATAAATGGAATCTATAACTCCAGATGTCGCAACCATACCAAGCAGATGTCCAGACCTATCAATAAATTAAAGAAAACTTGGAACTTTTTTTGCTTTCAGATAAACTGTATAAATCCATCTTATATTTGTATTTGATACTATATTAATCTCTATAATCGTCTACTAAGCCATATATGTATGTATACTAACATTATTTTACTTGGTACTTGTTGACTATATAGGCAAAGGGATTTTTTTTTGTTTGTTTTACCTCCAGCTGTGAGGATATATATATATATATATATATATATATATATATATATATATATATATATATATATATATATATATATATATATATATATATATAATTCTGAAGTAATTAACTTATTTAAGAGTTCTTTTAATACTAAGGGTGGATGGGAAGTGAATGGATTTGTGGGTAATGTTTAATATTATATATATTGTGTAGTTTTTGTAGTTCTTTACACTTGAGAAGTCTGCTTGTAGCAGTGAAACCTTTGGTTGTGTTTTAATATTATTTTTATGCTGGTCTGTTTGAATTTTGGATTTCGGGTAATTTTAATTATATATTGACTAGTTTAGCTTTATGCTTGAAATGTTTATATATATATCAGTGGTCTTCCCTGTGGAGTGGTAAAAATAAGGATAAGGTTCCACGGATCAGCAAAAATAAGGATAAGATTTCGCAGACTGGTAGAAGTCTATAGATAAATTTTCTTAAAGATAAGCATAATTGTTATAACATCAAAACAACAATATTAAATATATAAGATAAAGTTTATATATATATATATATATCGAGTTTATATAATAAAAAACTTTTTTTTTATTTTTTTAGAAAAGTAATAAAAAATTTAATTCTACCCCCCCCCCCACATAAACATCTGTGACAACTAGAAAAACAAATTAATTTATGAATGATTGATTATATTTTGTTTTCATTCTGTTTTCTTTTTTTTTTTAATTGGGTAAAAATGATATGAAAAAATAAATAAAAATTGGCTATATTAATTAAAAGTTTAAACTCTTATTATTTATTATTACAAATTTTTTACTGCCCATCTAGCACGCGGACCTGCAAAAAAGTTCTGCGGCCCGGCACCAGGCCGCGGACCAAGGTTTGAAGAACACTGATATATATTGACACAATAAAGTTTAAATAAACCTCTTTAAACATGAAATAAACATGTCACTGTAGTGCAGACTAATAAATAGTCAATTATAACATTACAAACTGCAATACTTTTAAATTGCTTATGTATTATTTAGAAATAATAAATAAAATAGTGCTTAAAACTAAATGGGATAATGATGAAATTAGATACCAACCAGTAACCACCTAAACATTCACAGTAAAGATAGTAATCAATATTTCTAACTGCTGTCAAGACAACCTTCTCACATTTTAATAGCAAGAATGAAAATCCATTCTTACTAATGGTCCATTGAATATATAAGGACACTTAAAGATTGCAACTTGACTACAGAGTATGAAATATTGACACAATGAAGTTTAAATAAATCTCTTTAAACATGAAATAAACATGTCACTGTAATGCAGACTAATAAATAGTCAATTATAACATTACAAACTGCAATACTTTTAAATTGCTCCTGTATTATTTAGAAATAATAAATAAAATAGTGCTTAAAGCTAAATAGGATAATTAGACTGCATTACAGTGACATGTTTATTTCATGTTTAAAGAGGTTTATTTAAACTTCATTGTGCCAATATTTCATATTCTGTAGTCAAGTTGCAATCTTTAAGTGTCCATATATATTCAATGGACCATTAGTAGGAATGGATTTCCATTCTTGCTATTAAAAGGTGAGAAGGTTGCCTTGACAGCAGTTAGAAATATTGATGACTATCTTTACTGTGGATGTTTAGCTGATTACTGGTTGGTATCTAATTACATCATTATCCCATTTAGCTTTAAGCACTATTTCACTTATTATTTGTAAATAATACATGAGCAATTTAAAAGTACACCTGGGTCTCTTTTTACGTGGACTTCTTTAACACGATTTTGAAGTTACATGATTCGTGTTTCACCGGAAGTCGATTTCTGATAATGCGCTATTACTTTAAGTAATAAATTTCGCACACTTACGTTAGATTGAAAATAATAGCACATTATTGGAATTCGACTTTCATCTTAGTAATTTCAATATTTTCAGTGCTTTATAATAGTAAGATTTTATGCAATAATGAAATTAAAATCATGATTTCCACATTTTATGTATACACATATTAAATTTTACAAGATTATAATGTAAATTTGTTCAAACATTGTGCGTGTTAATTTTGCATTTTAAATCACATTCTGTTTTTGCTTTTTAAAAAAGAACATAATCAATTATTATTTTTGTATTAATGACAATAATCATTAATGTGCTCTTAAATTCCAACGAGAGCTAAATGGTTGTATGTCTGGATATTGCAAGCTTCGTAAACAATTAATAAAATCATCATCTCAAAGATTAATTACTAATTATGTTGTCACCAGAAAATCATAATAATTAAAATATATATAAAAAAAATGTAAATTACTGTACTGTAAATTATGCATAAAAATATATTATTTTGAATAAATTAAATATTATAGGTAAAAAAAGTTTGTCTTGTATCAATTTTTTTCAAATTTGAAATTTTTTATTAGTCATATTTTATTTTCTAATTTTTTTTTTTGTGCGAATTTTAAAGTAATTTTATGTTGGTGCTTAGCTTTTATATGAATTTTGAAAAATCACTGACTGCATCCCCCCCCCCTTTCCAATGTAAGTTATGTCTATTTTTGCACGATTTCGTTTGCGCGTGTTTTCTGAGGAACCTATCTATCGCATAAAATGAGACCCAGGTGTATTGCAGTTTGTAATGTTATAATTGACTATTTATTAGTCTGCATTACAATGACATGTTTATTTCATGATTAAAGAGGTTTATTTAAACTTCATTGTGTCAATATTTCATACTCTGTAGACAAGTTGCAATCTTTAAGTGTCCATATATATTCAATGGACCATTCGTAAGAATAGATTTCCATTCTTGCTATTAAAAGGTGAGAAGGTTGTCTTGACAGCAGTTAGAAATATTGATGACTATCTTTACTGTGAATGTTTAGGTGGTTACTGGTTGCTATCCAATTACATCATTATCCCATTTAGCTTTAAGCACTATTTCACTTATTATTTCTAAATAATACATGAGCAATTTGAAAGTATTGCAGTTTGTAATGTTATAATTGACTATTTATTAGTCTGCATTACCGTGACATGTTTATTTCATGTTTAAATAGGTTTATTTAAACTTTGTTTTGTCAATATTTTATACTCTGTAGACAAATAGCAATCTTTAAGTGTCCATATATATTCAATGGACCATTAGTAAGAATGGATTTCCATCCTTGCTATTAAAAGGTGAGAAGGTTGCCTTGACAGCAGTTAGAAATATTGATGACTATCTTTACTGTGAATGTTTAGGTGGTTATTGGTTATTTAATTATATAATCATATATATATATATATATATATATATATATATATATATATATATATATATATATATATATATATATATATATATATATATTTGATAATAAGTTGAAATATAATAAAAAAATGTGTATAAATTTTAAATTCTAATTTTGTAATTGTTTGAATAAAATAGTTTTGCTTTGACTTTGATTAATTTGGAAGACAGCTGGGTCTTTGTTTGGAGCAAGATCTATATCAAGACAAGAGATGGAGGGGTTAGTTTGGCTTCTTTTAGAAATGATACAATTCTTGTGGCGTTTAGACTATCTTTTGAAAGATTTTTTTTGTAAAGCTAAATTATTCAATTACATAAACTATGAGGGGGTAGGTTGCTGCAATTTCTCTGGCCAGCTCTGGTGCAGCTAAGCATTAAGTTTTCCATAAAGCTCTTGCCTACATTTAGCAATCATGTTACTGATTTGCTATACAGTTCCTGCCAATACAAGGCCCTAGTATAATATCAAGGAGTGACTGGCTGGTTCCACTAGTTAGAATATCCTTCAAAGGTCTGGTTAAATAATAATTTAATAATGATCAATTTTAAATTATCAAAGCCTCTTTCTTTGCTTCAGATAGTTTTAATCATTTGGTAAAATATGTTTATTTAGATATTATATTGCTTATTAAATATTTTCTTAACGCACGCTTAATTAGACATAGTAATGAAGATGGACTATTGTAATAAATAATCAGTCTTCCTTAGATTTGCTAGACTTATTATTTAAGAATCAAATGAGGCAATTTTAGTAAATATGTTTTAGTCTAAATCTATAAAAGTCCAGTAATTAATTAAAACAAGATATTTAAATCCTCTCCCTCTGATTCTGATTTGTTTGTTTTTTATTATTCAAAATTGGTGTTTGAATGACTTGCAAAAAAGAACTTTCAAATTTAAAATTAAGCTCAAGTGTTAAAATGTTAAAAGCAAACTTTGTTCTCTTTTATAAGAATATATATGTATAATGCATACAGGATTTGTAAACAACTTTCAGGTTTTTTTTTAATTTTAAAAATAAATTTTATGCTCAAAGTTAAAATTAAACCGTTTTATTTTGACAGATGTATATTTATACTATGCGATAGTTTATTCTTTAAAACTTTTAATTCTAATTTAATATTATCATCGCATCTATTGTATCGATATTTTCATCTATATGCAAGACCCATGGGGCGCATCTCTAATTAAGCAGGGATTTAGCCTCTTTTAATAGATATTCTCATATTGTAAGCTTATGGGATGACCATTTACATTTTATTTTATATCGATTTAAATTCTTAAGGCCAAATCTTCATTATGTTTAACTATAGCATTACTGGGTTGTCTAATTTCATGATTCATTTCATTGTGTTCTTCAGCAGGCGTATATCCCTGCTTCAAAAAATTAATTTGATGGTTTCATTTGTCTAAGTTCCACGCAAATGCGGGAACAGTCCTCTATTTTCCAGACCCAGAAGGTCTTCTTATTTCTTGTTATCAGTGCAGTGAATCATTCCTGCCTGTTAATGAGAGTTATTTAGGGTTATATGAAGATGCTCATTCCTTCATCCCATGACCTATTTATTTTAAGAAATTTGTGTCTAACTTTGCAACAGTGGAGCTACTCCCATCATGCCTTAGTATAAGATTTGGATATGACATCATGGAGGCGATCATATTCCAGTTTACCTCATTATTTAATTGCTTTTTACTTTAGCAACTCAGTACCGTCTTCCTTATGACTTGTGTGTATTAAAGTTTGATATATCAGCTTCTATTGGCCATGGCCATGAAAGTTATTTACTTATCTATTTAACTGTATTTTTTAGAGTTAAAGTAAACTTACATTATTTTAATTATTATCATGTACCTGCTTGAGGAATATCTGCCCCAAAGATCAAATGTGTTCAACATCATGACACCCCTTATTTAGATATCTATTATACTTTGAAACTGTTACATATGCAATCAATTCATTTAATTTCCATTATCTTTTAAGTCTGGCAATCTAATTAAGCATTAGTCACTTTTTTTGTACATTTGTTGTAACTTTATTACTAAAAAAAGTGTTTATATTATATATATATTGACACAGGAAAGTCATATAGTTAATAAACTAATTTTAAGATTCTCTACCTCTCTCTGATCACCGAGCCTAAGTAAATGACGTAGTATATGGGTTGGAGTGGATTATGATGGTTGAAGTCACCCTGAAGGTGATTTTGCGATTGTCAGCTCATCCTGACCATCACAATATATATATATATTGTATCCTCACTTTCTGTTCGATACATAATGGAAAAAGAAAATTAGCTCAAATAAAATAATAATGTTCCGGCTAAAATTCTTATAATCTTGATATAATAAATAATACAGATATCCTATCATAATTTCTACTATTCGACTAGTTCTAAATAATTAATAGATGATATACGGTTCGACTTATAAAAATTAAATTAATAAATTATTAATTAAATCATGAGACATTTTAGTGAAGATAAAGCAGTAATGAATTACACTGAGCTTATATCCCACAGGATACAATCTCAATGGCATAAGAACACTATCCCCCTATTATATCAAATAATAATAATTCATGGTTTCTTGTGACTTTTAAAGTAACAAGTAATTTAATATAGTTTTACTAAACTAAACTTTAATCTATTTTACTATAATACAATTATAATAATCTCAGGTTCTTGAAAATAAATCTAATCACTATTAAAATATCTACTGTAGTCAAGTATCTTAAGGGATTTTGTCTCATTCCTAATTAAACCTAACCAATAATAATAATAACAATAACAAATAATAATCCCATTCCTAATTAAATAACTATTAATCCTATCTACTATTTAACACTATGATAATTAATAATAATGATAATAACAACAATATAATTCTTTTATTTTTCATTTGGCATCTTATTATGGCATAAGCTGAAATAGATGTGGCAACAACAATATTAAAATTCTATGCAGTAAATTGTTTGATTAATTATGACTATAATAATATTATTGCAAAAGAAAAATTATTCAAATGTTATATTCTGGATAATTATTATTTTTTAAAAATGAATAATTTATTTCTACTGTGCAAATGTATCATATTTATTTTGGCTTCTGTTAATCATGTATTTGTGATGGTGAATAAATTAACATAATAACACACACACTTATAAAAACAATTTAGCAAATTTATTCTACTTTTCATTAAAATAAAACAAAAAAACTATATACAATATTTGCAAGCATCCTTAATAAAATCTAATAAATATCAATCTAATTAAAAGAAGATTAAGTTACATATTTTGATTACATCAAAAAAATAAACTCGGTAAGTAAATAAGCCTTCACTCTGACTTATATACTATTTGTTGCACAATATAAAATAAAAGATAACCTAGACCTGCACTTCATAGTTTAAAGCAATTGTTTACTAATTAAGTAAATAGATTATATAGCTTTAATTCAATGTACATAAAATATCAATACTAAAAATAATGTTCATTTTTTAAATGTGTTTTTAAAATTATCCCATAAATAAAAATTGAATTTAACAAAATAATGTTAATGTTATTTTAGATACTATTTGCTTGGCACCACTCTCAATCCTTATATGTTGTATGTTTTTCAAAAAACAATATAAAATAATATTCATAAAATACAAACATTCCCCACACTTTGTGTTGTTCATTTTAATGTTTTAATCTTTAAAAATATGCATTGCTTTATGTAAAATTAGAATATTAAAATTATTTTTAAAAATATCATGAATAGTTGTCATTTCTTTTATCATCATAATTGTTTAATAAAATATGAAAAAGTATTTATGATTCTTTATAATTCCAATATTAGCATTTACATTCAATTTCATTTGTATTTATTCTTAATCCAAACAAAAACCTATCTTATTTCTTTTGAAAAATAACAATACTGCAAACCAAATTTATTCATTATTTTCTTTTCATAAAATACTATGCTACACGATATAATAACTGTTGAAATTAAGATAGCCATACGATGCATAGGACATGAAGGAATGACTAGAGTAAAGACTCAATGGTATAAAATATATTATTAATAATCCACATAGAAACAGTGTGAAAAAATAGGTATGACTTTTCTGTCAAATAACTTTAAAAATAATGTCCAGGCTATTTATTTAGCTCCTACAGATCATTATAAAATACGAAAAATATCACCACTGTCCATGAAAAGTACATACAAGATACAGGGCTATGTTAACTGTACTTGCATAAAACTACTAATATAAAATTATAGGTCATTTCCTATCTTCTTCATAAATACTACATATAAGCATCCAAGAGTTTCCTTATGTATTCCCCTAGTCACTACCGATTAAAACTTCATAATAGATATAACAATCTACATCGCAAAATAATTAGCATTACTACTAATAACAAACAAAGTTACCATATGGTACTATCAATCTAGAACTACAATAAGAAAAAGGTTTTATTCAATTAAAACTCAGCAACAAAAATACAAATGACTTTGTTTCAAAAAATATTAAAAATCATTATTCAAAATATTTCCAAAAGTGGAGTTCATTCATAAATAATCCTAACAAAAATTATGAGTATCAATGAATTATATTAAACTGTGTAATATAATAGCAAATGTAGGCATATTTCTTTTTTAAAAATCATTGCTTATATCTCAGAATAATAATAATAAATCTATATGTGTAATTAACATGCACTTACTCATGTTCAAACATACATATGATAAAAGCAGTATCTTCAAAAATATTCCAAGCAACTCTAAAAAAAAATAGTAAGTAAAATGTCACATAATAATTAACACAATTCAAAAATAATACCTAGTGGTTTTACGACTTGCCAAAACCACTATCTTGACGGCTTCGGTTCAAATTCAGATAAGAAAAACATATTAATTAAAAATATTAGTCATTCAGCACAACACTATTATACTTTTAAAAATATTTACAAAAACTTTAAAAATATTAATTTTTTTATTATAAAATATTAATGTTAATGTTGTTATAATAAATAAAATATGTAAAGTGTAATCTTCCTTATCCTAACAATAAAATCTTAATACTACAGTTAGTATATTGGACCAGTCAGTTTGCGTAATTCATACAACCAGACCTGGAATTCAAGCCTGAGTACCTCGAGTCAGATCATGTACAAGATATATTAGTCAGGGACACTCTCTAACTCTTCCCTACAGGTTCAAACCTAGATGTCTTTACTTGCGATTAGCAATACTGATGATGCAAGTCATATTTAATTAATTCCGCCAGCAGCTCAGCGATAAAACAAAAAGATTCTAATTAGGCAACTGGCCAGATCTATGTAATAGTTATCGATAATAAATTGGTTATGTCTTCGGGATACGTATAAACATAATGTGCCTAGATATATGTGTGGGGAAAAGCATAATCAATAGTATAGGCCATGACTCCAGAGTAAGATTTTAAATATATTTAATAATACGCATATTATGCGTTAATAGATATATATTATATTTAAATATAAATATTAATATTAGCCTAGCATTACAATATTTACATTTTTCATAGTTTTATACGTATATTAATAACAAGTATATTATATTCTTTAAATACATTTATTTGCAGGACGGTCTTATACGTATATTTAAACGGATGTACACAATACATTTATTAACAGTGCGGTTTTGTACGTAAATTGAAACAGATATGATTTTATCCAATACATTTATGGATAGTGCTGTTTCATTGGTATGCCATTAATTATTTATTATTGCATTAATAAAGTAAAAGGGGATTACATAATTTATTGGATAATACGCTATTAATTATCAGCCTAATGTTACAAGCAAATATATGAGGTTTTCTTTTATAAACAATTATTTAACCTGGGAATGGATTATCAACATTTTATATACGCAATTAATGATTGCGTTAGGAAATTATACATCGATAAAGATTTGAGATTTCAGATGGAACGTAAGGGAAGGGTATACTCAGCATTTTAATTATCCAGAATCGGATACTAACGCATTAATTTATAGATTTAAGGATAAAATTCAGCAATAGCATTTAAATATGTATACTTCAGCCCAAGTGATCACAATGTCAAACTACAGAATTGAATAAGCAGGGTTAATAAAGACAAAAAATAAAATAGGGTAATGGCGGTGCTAATGTGCGGGCTGTTTTTATATTAGAGAAATCCATTTGCTAGTTACTGAATGGGAATGCGATTTTTATTTCGCATTATATGAGCCCGATTTGCCACACTTGGAACGAAGAAATATACATTCTGCATGGGAATGCACTGTTGGTGCAAAAATCCCATTATTATGCAGGCCCAAAGTCCAGGGTCTATTTCTCTATCATGGACTGGAAGCGACGAATGAGTGGCTCGGGTCTTTCCCGATGCCTACTTTGGACGAATAGCACACAATTAAGAGATAGACCGACATTACAAACGCTTGGACAATATATATATATAACTATTTCTGGTGCTTAAAGTTAACCCAAAGTATTAGTTATTCCTTTTCTTGACTGTATGATCAAATTATTTAAGCTGAATTATTTAGAAATAACAAACATTGTGATACGTATTTCAAAATAAAAGATTGATTTCTCACTTTAGTAATTTTCTTTTCCTTTAATAAATTTAAAATATAGATCTCAATTTTCCACCACCCTACGCCATCTAATTTTAACTTTAACATTATTTGAATTGGACTCAAGATGATAAACAAAATTTTCATAGCATTCATTTAATGATTTACCTAACTGATAATATTTAGGCGATTTTTAAACATAAAATGACACATGAAACATATAATCTTTACTTTTTAATTTCCCCAAATCTGCGATCTTAAATCATTTACTTTTTTTTTTTTTTATTAATTTGGGAAATGTTTCCCCCTTCCCCAAACTGCAATAATAAGACACTAAGAAAAATAACATTTTACCGTTAAATTATTTATATTTTATTAAATTAAAACTTTCCAACTTGGCAAATGTCCAACTTTATAATAAACAACGTTAATGATAAAAAATATATTAATATATATAATAAAGAACGTAATTTATTATATGACGCTACCTTTTTTAAATAATAGGAGACTTTGCTAAATTTGAACACATTTGCAGAGTTGGGGAATAAATTAAAGGCATATTATTTGAATGAAATAAAGAAATATATATATATTACAATTATATACAAAATCAATGCTGCACTATTTTAAAATAAGAATTTTGCGAGGCTAATAGGGATTATACGATTAGTTTTATAAAGAATCATGAAAAATGGGTTAAAGATTACTACAAAAAGTAAGTTAGTTTTATAAGAATGTTAGTTTACATTAAATTTTAGTTACAATGAATATACATAAGATATAGAAGATAAAGATGAGGCGGCATTATTACCTTCATAATACTTTCTTGAGTCCGTGCTGGTGTAACAGTTCATTATTTTGACGTGGTCAGAAATTAATGGCAGGTAGTATGCTTTTCCAGATCAAGATCAGGGCACAGTTAAATAGTTCAAGGTCTTATTTGAGTTTTTGAAGCATTTCCATAGAGAGTGGCTCAGGAACAGCCAAAGGAAAGGCACCGATTGTTTACTCCTCTGTCATGTCTATGGTAACGGATGGCATGAAATCATTTAAACACGCTCTTTCTAAAAAAAACTCTAACGCTTTAGACTAAGCTAAAAACAAAGCAGACTCAGATTTTGATTATTTGATTAATGAATGAATCCTTATCAAACCAATTTCGCACTATTTATATGATTCCTTGGAATGTTGCAATGCATTTCGAACTTGTGGCTTGAAGTGATACATAATTTTGGAATAATAGCTAATTTTCTATAGCAAGCCCACCTTTGCTTCATAAGGAATTTAAGATAATGCAATCTGTCTGAAATATTCTTGAACTATTGTTTTACATGCTATTTTAATATTTGTAAAGATCTCTTAGATAGATTAATTAAATATTAATGGAAAAATGACTTTTATTCATAGCATTTTTGATTAATTTGACTTACACTAATTAATTTCCCTCGCTTTTCTTTGTTTTAAATTTTATAGTAATGTTTCTAGAAATTTCCAATCGATTGTGTTATCTTGTGCCACCATGATGAATGAAATATATAAAACTTTACATACATAGTCAAAATAAGAGTCATAGATCAATTCATAGATCACATGACCCTATCTCTTAAGCTTGTAAGTTATAAACAGTGAGGATTGCCAATTCCTCTACAAGCTTTATGATAAATGCTTAGGTTCAGAACCTACCTTGACACCTCTTTGAGGAGTGCTAAAGCACGAAACCATAGTCAGGGGTATGAGGAGGCGTTCCTGACAGAGATATTTTAAGTGCTGGCTCTGGCTAAGCATTTATCATAAAGCTTGTAGAGGAATTGGCAATCCTCACTGTTTACATACATATTTCTAATTAATTCATATATATTAGTAGTACATTAAAAGTGTGTGTATATTTTGATTTAAATCTATCTCTCATTGCCTGTCCATGACTCTATTGATTCACTTTCTTTCCCAAATGATTAATTTATTTCTATTCAAAGTGGGATTAATATTGAAGTGAAAAAAAAAGTATGGCTAAATAGCAAGTACATGTACAGGCATGGAGAGATAGACTTTGAACTTGGTTAGATGATACAATGATTATTGATACTCATGAAGCATTATCTGAACTTCAGATTATCTGCTTCAATATGTAAAATGATAATAAAACTAAATTTATGAAACTCCATCTCTTCTTTTCATATAGTTCAATTTTAAAAAAGTTTTTTTCTTCCTTCCAACCCAATGGTTCCAAGTAAATCCCCCGGTGCAGTTGCTATGTGACCAATATTGTCTGAAAGTTTTAAAAACAGAGCTCATTTCTCCTCTCAGTGCAATTATGCATAAATAAAAAAAATGAATGAAGTCAACTTTTAAATCCAACAATATTTGAAAATGAATTATTAATCCTGTTTATTTAATTACTATATACTAAGGCTGTAACCTCAGGAATATGCATCTGAAAAATGTGAAGGTAGGGACCTTTACAGGTTTTAACCACAAGCTTATACCTTGGAAGAAGGAGGGGAACCTTCTTTACTTCAACCTACTTTTATATATGAATAGGTGAAGCTGAAGTGGTTAGATCTAAGAGTGTGAAGCTATTCAATACTTCACTGATTAAGTCCACAATTCTTATTATACATTATTACTCATGAAATCTTTCGATTTACAATGTGTGAATGGAAAGATCTTATAGTAAGAAATCTATTACGATAATTTAAAGTTGTAATTATAAATTTATTTTAAATGCACATTATTATATTAAGTAATATTTACTAAGGCTGTAACCTCAGGAATATGTGTCTAAAAAATGTGAAGGTAGGGACCTCTACAGGTCTGAATCACAAGCTTACACCTTGGTTAAGACCTGTAGAGGTCCCTACCTTCGCATTTTTCAGATGCATATTCCTGAGGTTACAGCCTTAGTAAATATTACTTACTATAATAATGTGCATTTAAAATAAATTTATAATTACAATTTTAAATTATCCTAATAGATTTCTTACTATAAGATCTTTCCCTTGACTTGTAAATCAAAAGATTTCATGAGTAATAATGATAATAAGAATTGTGGACTTAATCAGTGAAGTATTGAATAGCTTCACATTCTTAGATCTAACCACTTCAGCTTCACCTATTCATATATAAAAGTAGGTTGAAGGAAAGAAGGGTTCCCCTCTTTTCTTCCAAGGTGTAAGCTTGTGGTTAAGACCTGTAGACATCCCTACCTTCACATTTTTCAGATGCATATTCCTGAGGTTACAGCCTTAGTAAATATTACTTAATATAATAATGTGCATTTAAAATAAATTTATAATTAATCCTGTTTATGAAAGTTTATAAATTACAGTCTATTGTCTGTATCTTTCCAGGATAATAATTATTAAGGTGATCACTTGAAAAATACTTTTTATAAGTAAGTTCTGGAGTTTTTCTCATTCACATGATATTCATTGGCTTACAGTTGTATCATTATCGGCTATACAAGCTTAATATGTATGGTAGCAGAAAAATATGCATTCTTCCATTTTATTCAAAATATTATTATCTTCATAATAATGCAGATATAAAGTCATTAATAATTTTATGTTTTAAGTATTTTATAAGTTATTTTTTTAGGCAGGATAATAGCTATTTTTATTACCCATTTATTTTATTTCTTATGAATAATTAAGAGTACAAGTTTTTTTATATATCACAATCATTTATGATATTTTTAACAAGAACTTGCTAAAGCAATTAATATCCATAATAATGTTTGTCTTTTTCTTTCAATCATTTTTTTCCAAGAAAGATTTGTAATAACTTTTAAAAAATCAATATTTTTAAAGACTCACTGCAATTTTTTTTTAAAACTACACAATTACTAATACAAGCCTAACCGATATACTTTTCTTATAAATTCGATATTAAATTTGTTTCCAAATTTTAAGAGATATTAAATTTTAAGTCTTTTCCACATACACCTGGGTCTCATTTTATGCAGTAGATAAGTTTCACAGAAAACCTGCATTAAAAAAAATCACACAAAAATAGACTTAACTTACCTTGAAAAATGGGGGATAGGTTCTGTATTTTTCAGAATTTGCATAAAAGCAAAACAACAAGGAAAATGACTTTAAAATTTGCATTAAAAAAATAAACAAATAAAGTATGACTAATAAAAGATTTTAAATATTTGCAAAAAATCAATACAAGACAAACTTTTTTTACTTTTTTTTATTATCTACAGTATTTAATTTCACATTTTTCATACATATTTTAATCATTACCACTAGTGTTTGTTTGCAAACTAGTAAGAAATCAGATTTGATGTTATGTGATGTATTATGGCCTCTCCTTAAATGAAGTCAAGAATCTCTCAGCGATTATGCCCAGAAAAAACTCCACTTTATTTTTATTCATGATATGATGTATAACTAGCACCACTTTTAGTCTTGTGCTGTGTTAATGGTTTTCTGTTTCTATATTAAAAAATGAGATCGCAATCAAAACAAAAAGATTATACATTTTCATTAGAAAGATTATTTTCAGTTTATAAAATCTTCAGTTTTTTATTTTAAAAATCTAAAAGATTATTTATTTCTGAATATATATAACAAAATACGGTTTAAAAGTTTAAATTTTTTGAATATTTATTGCGATACTTTTATATGTAAGTATAAATCTATTATTATTATTTACTCATTAGTATAAATAGGTCATTTACATAGAAGCTAAAATTCTAAATACAGCTTCAGACCATATTCATGTTAGCTGCTAATATAACATTATATTTTTGAAAAAAAAAAGTATTTCAAGTCAAAATAAGTTATTAATAATTTAAATTTCTTGATATCTAATAAATATAGTGAAATATAAAGATATTAAGAAGAAATATAAATCGCATAACTTCAAAATCGCATTAAAATAATCTGCCTAAAATGAGACCCTGGTGTAATTCTTTGTTATCCAAACAAAGTTTTTTTTTATATCTTTAAAATAGAATGCATAAACATGCTAGTCGTTTGAGTAATATTTCCATATAACATTCTTGTAAATATCCAAAGCATTAAAGATAAATAATTAGAAAAATTCTTACTTAACATGTTTCAACTTATACTTTCCTTTACCAGCTGTATTTTCATTGTTAACACAAATCCATAGTTTTACTGTAAAGTTGGCCTAAGCTTAAATAAAAATATCTAGCAGGGAATCGATTAATTTAGTGACACATTATTGCTTTGACTTAATAAATTGATAATCCCTCAAACTTTTTTTAAAATAATAAAAAAATTAAGACTAATTGACTACTATTTTAAAATAATAAAACAAAAGTAATACTATTAAGTAATGATCTGTTGATGATGATATGTTGATAGTATTAATAATATGATATGTCAATATAATAATGTCTAAAAAATGAGAGCATCCACTTATATACTAGACATAACTTGCAATCTGATTGGGTATTTGACCCTTAACTTACAAAACTAATTTACATAAATGTCAATTTTATGTTATTAAAATTTAGAGATAAAAATTATGACTCATACTATAATATTAAATATTATTACAATATTTAATTCTAGAATGATTTTACAATTCTACCTAAACAAATTAAATACTTTAAAATAACATCTTTAAAATAATACTTTATCAAATTATCTAATATTTAATTTTAATGTATCTATTTTTTTAAATTTTACTATAACTATTTTAAAGACAACCAATTAAATAATTTCTTATATTTTATTTTTATGATGTTCAAATGTCTTCAATTTTAAAACAATTCTAAAAGTAATTTTGAAACTTTCTGTTAAAAATCTTGCAAGCACACAATAAAATACATACATTGTTAGTCATATGACTTTAATATCCAGACAAATGTGTTGCAATTTTTTATATTCATTGTCTGACATGAAATTAATTAAATATTTAATTACAAAAAATATTATATTAATGAAAAATAATAAAATATAATAATAGAATTTGGAATAATAATTTTGATCTTATTTAAACAGTAAATAAAATTGAATTCATTTGTACATTCCACAAAATACTAAACTATTAATAAATAATTATAATATAAATTTTAAACGTACTTCTATTACAATACATTTAATATCTTATTCAATTTTAAATCATTCTTTAAAAATTAGCTTTCAATACTTTGTTTAATAAGATTTTTAAGACATAACTCTCATTACTATGATTATGGCCAGTTCTCACAACCATACAAAATTATAATATTTAACTTTATAATTTTAACATTTAAAACTTTAACTTAATCTTAATAAAGCTTTTAAAACCCTACTAACATTGCTATACCACTTACAATCCTTAAATCTCTATTAATCTTAAAATGTTTAAGAATTTAACTTATTAAGCTTACCTAGACCTAATAAAAAGAGTACAATATATATATATATATATATATAAGTTCCAAAATACCAACTCAAAAGCCAGCATTTATCTATACATAACTATTAATTTTAAAATCTGACATTTTCAGATACCTAAATATCTTTAAATCCAGCTATCTAACATAAATTTTTATATGGGATTGAAAACAGTTCATCTTCCCTTTATATTAACCCTTTAACTGTCCAATTGTTCATTCGCTGCTGGTGGTATCACTCAAAGCTTTTAATTAGCCGATGCACAAAATAATGTATCAATTTTTCAAAAGTTATTGACCGTTTTTTTAAATATATTCACTTTAGTTTCGTTTTTAAAAAGTATATTAGTAATTTCTCACATTATAAAAATAAACGAAAGTTTGTTCAAAAATAAATTTTGATTTTTAATTTTAAAAATATTTGTTACGGTTGACATGAAAAGAAACGGCAATCATAATTTCACGTTATGATTTTTTTTTCCCGACTTTGCAATAAATAAATAATTCTTGCTAAAATCGTAACTATTTTTGTAAAATAATATTTATTTTTGACATATTATATGAAAATAATTTGTATTTTATTTGTATTTCATCAAAAAATATTTTTAAAATGCTCTAAAACATTCGTTTATCATTTTCAAAATAAAACAAAAGCGTTCGTAAATTTTTAATTTTTGGCAGCCATATAAAAATTTTAACAGCCAATAAGATTCAAGAAAAGATGATGAGAAGGCGGAGCTTTTCCATTTTCTTTTGTTTACAAAATTTCAACAGCCAATAAGATTCAAGAAAAGATGTGAAAAGGCAGTGCTTAGTTTTTGTTTGACATAAATCATCAATTAATTGATTTTTTACTTGTAAAATAATTCAATAGATGGCAGTATATTATAAAACTTTTTGCGTTCTAAAAAATGACGTTAAAACCGTAAACGTAGTCCAAAAACTAAGCAATTTACAGCGATGTCAAATTTACTCGATTAAAAACGAATTTACGAATATGTATCAAAAATTGCCTCGATTAAGAACGAGTCAAACAGTCAAAAGGTTAATAGCCTAAGCAATATATATATATATATATATATATAAGTTCCAAAATACCAACTCAAAAGCCAGCATTTATCTATACATAACTATTAATTTTAAAATCTGACATTTTCAGATACCTAAATATCTTTAAATCCAGCTATCTAACATAAATTTCTATATGGGATTGAAAACAGTTCATCTTCCCTTTATATTAATAGCCTAAGCAATATAATATTACTAAAGCCTCCCTGTATTGCATATCTGTAATACAAGATTAAAGCAAGTCAGGAGATATATGATTTGTTTTATTATAATTTTGCTCTTGAGGCTTGCTGAGGCTATTATTACGTGTCTAAAAAATTCACATTTTCTACTTAATAGTTATGTATTGGATAAGTGTTTGGTTATGAGTTGGTATTTTGGATATAGTATCTGAATGTCCTAGCACCTAACTGACATGAGCCAAAAGCTCAAAGCAGATCCGAAGATAAAGATAATTCTAGATAGAGATCTTGAATGCTTTATATATATATATATATATATATATGAAAAAAATACTAAGTCAGACTTTAAAGATTACAAATTTTAATATTTAAATACAAGTATAGTATACACCTGGGTCTCATTTTATGTGGTAGATAGGTTCCTCAAAAAACATGCACAAAAATAAACATAACTTATCTTGAAAAATGGGGGATAGGTTCTGTAATTTTCAAAATCGGCATAAAAGCAAAGCAACAAGGAAAAATTACATTAAAATTCCATTTAAAAACTAAGGAAATAAAGTATGACTAATAAAAAATTTCAAATATTTTTAAAAAATTAATACAAGACAAACTTTTTTACTTTTTTAATTAATTGCAGTATTCATTTTACATTTTTTCATACATATTTTAATCATTACCACTAATAGACAATATACATTCATTTGTGAACTAGTAAGAAATCAGATTTGTGATGTAATGTACAACTAGCGCCACTTTCAGTCTTGTGCTATGTTAATGGTTTTCTGTTTCTATATTAAAAAAATGAGATTGCAATCAAAACAAAAAGGTTATACATTATCATTAGAAAGATTATTTTCAGTTTATAAAATCAATAAAATCTTCATTATTATTTATTTTAAAAATCTAAAAAAATATTTATTTCTATTAATATCTAACAAAATTTGTTTTAAAAATTTAAATTTTTTTAATATTTATTGCAATATCTTTTTATATGTATGTATAAATCTATTATTATTATTATTTACTCATTAATAAATAATAAAATTTTAAATACAGCTTCAGGCCATATTCATGTTAGCTGCTAATATAACGTTATATTTTTGAAGAAAAAAAAGTACTTTAAGTCAAAATAAGTTATTAATAATTTAAATTTTTTGATATCTAATAATTTACTCATTAATAAATAATAAAATTCTAAATACAGCTTCAGGCCATATTCATGTTAGCTGCTAATATAACGTTATATTTTTGAAGAAAAAAAAGTATTTTAAGTCAAAATAAGTTATTAATAATTTAAATTTTTTGATATCTAATAAATATAGTGAAATATAAAAGATATTAAGAAGAAACATAAATCCCATAACTTCAAAATTGCATTAAAATAATCCGCATAAAACGAGACCCAGGTGTACATACTTTTTAGCTAGATCTAATTAAAGGGGATTTGGAGCACTTGAAAGTCTGAATTCAAACCCTTCTAATTGCAAATGTTAGTTAAATTATTGCAACAAGCATATTTCCAATGCTTTCACATCATATTCATGGATAGTCTGCTGAGAACATTATTTTTTGCTCACTTGAATGCTATTTGATTTTTGGTTCATTACATATTCATTTTGTATAATGATCCTTGCCTCTTAGGTTGCGATTATTTCTTTTTTCACATATAACTTTAACAACAATCAGATCATAACTATTGCAATATTCTCTTTTGTGTGATTATTAAAGACCGATGAGTTAGCAATGTCAGACTTTATTTTACATTTTCTATACATTAATGAACAATAAGTCATTCTAGTTTTAATGTTTGCCCTTGTCTCATCATTATATATATATATATATATATATATAATATATATATATATGATGAGATAATGATGAGACAAGTCCATATATATATATATATATATATATTGGACAGTCTTTGGTTTCAGATTATAGCATAGAGCACATTGAGCTGATTCAGTGTTAGAATTTTATTTTGTGTTTTGCTAATAAGGTTATATAAATTTATGAAGTTCTGAATCTGACATTAAATCTGAGCAACTTTATACTCTTTTATTACCCATACACGATAAATATGGTAGACCACTCTAGTTTTTATTATTATCTCTACTAGGGACAGATTTATTAATTATTTAGGTTTTAAATTGCTATATATATATGTCGATGTATTTGCATGCTGTAACATCCTTTTTTACTCAAGTAATCCACATAAAGTTCTATGATCCCAGGTCTATCAGATTCATATTGACATAAATAATTACTTCAGTATGAAAAGTTTTTTAATCCTGTAAATTTATGAGATGTGAGTACTTATCATTTTACATCTGCGTATCCTCTGATATGTAGAGGGGAGTATAATCATTTTATATTATTATGTGCATTATATGTCCAATTTAATTTTAAATCCATATATTGGGTTTGATTATTTTCTTTCAGTTCAACAGTCCATTTCAATTCTGAATTATGTACAATTCACTGAACAAGAGATCAATTGTATTTTGTGGTGTATTTACAAGGACATCATCAATGAAGCGCATCCATATAAACAATTTTCCTCATATGTTTTGTATTGGATCTATTGTGTTTGTTTCTTTATAAACCAGAATCTGACTACACACAATTGCACTAATGGCTAAGTCCATTGACCATGATTACATCATCTCATGTTCTTGCCCTATGTATGTAGACACAAAGTCTTTATATATCAAAGTTAAGAACTTTATTATAAATTTTCTTTTACATGCGTTTGTATTTTTGTTTTTCAATAATACATTATTTTTATTAACTCTTTGCGGTTAATGGATCTGTAAAGTTCTGTTACATCGAAGGAGGCTACTCTATGGTGGTTAGAAATAGCGGTGCTTTAATAATATCCACAAATTCAAATGAAAATTTTATGTTATGTTTTTCAAAATCTAATTTGTTTA
This sequence comes from Epiperipatus broadwayi, assembly GCA_028023455.1. Lineage (NCBI taxonomy): Eukaryota > Metazoa > Onychophora > Udeonychophora > Euonychophora > Peripatidae > Epiperipatus > Epiperipatus broadwayi. Next base: position 4,743,821 of record JAQFVV010012424.1, read on the forward strand.
ATAATTGAGTGACAAATTTGGATGTTACATAGCAATACACATTACCAAAGTCAATCATATTTGAGCAGATGATGTTCATTATGTATTTGCAAATAATCTAGACAATATAGGACTAGATGGATAGATTTGTAGGTATTGTCACCTATCATATAATTTATTTGTATATTTTTTGAATGTGCATATTATATAGTTGTCTTGTTTGGTTTAGATATTGTAATTGTTTAGATTATTGAACTTTAAAGTGGTAATTTGCACCAACATTTTTGTCTTCAAACATGTTATTACTTATCAGTAGGAAGCAATGAACTTTGTCTTCCTTCATACATGAAATTTTATTTTTACAGAAGTCCTTTAAGTGCTTTGACACTCCCAAACCATGATGAATGATTTACTAAAATTTTTAATATTTAAACAGTGACTTAATTTTTTTTTCATTATTACTTACAATAGCAGATGTATCAAAATATAATTACATATTATGGACAGAATGGAATAGCTGGCATTATGGGAAGATTAGAACATTCCAAGCTAAGCTGGACTTGTTTAAGAAATGCTTATACTACAGGCATTTATCCAAACTGTTGCAATAAAATAATGCACAAGTCTATATGTGATCATAATAACATAAAAGAACAACTAACTGCTGAAGCAATTTAAGATATGGATAATGAAGGATAGTTAAACATAGCATTTATGGCCCAAAATAAGCACAGAGAACAATAAATAAATTTGACAAAAGTTTAAATTTTTGTATTTAAATAAAAGGGTGAAATTTTTATCAAGTTATAGAATACCATTTAAATATATCTCAATACTTAAAAGTATTATTGTTATATAATTCAAATTATATGTTTAAATGATTCTAAGATATCAATCAAGAGAATCTTTTTCAAGCCTTCTAGAATATTTGATTTATTCCTTGATTTAAGCATAATAGATTTGAGAGACTTGTAAGATATGACATCATTAAAACTAGTCAAGATTCTATTATTACAATACCCCTTTCCAAATTATTTATCTTTTTTCTGATTATATTTCATCACTCGGTCATTAGTTTGTTCATTAGTGGCTACAAATATAATCCAAATTATGAGATTCTCTTTAATTTCTTTATGAAATATACATATTTGCATATCACATGGTTGGTTTGACTGTTATTGTTATTGCTGTATCTTCCCAAACAACTGGTTCATTGCATGCATAATTATGCATTCATACATTTCATAAGTCACGTGTCATGAATTACAATATCCTACATGTTTATTAAATTTGGGTCTTCTGCCCAAGGTATTGCTTCCATTAAAAGACTAATATAATAATACCAGAAATACTCAATTAGGGCAAATATCCCAGGGAATCTCAACTGAAATAATGTCCAACAGGAGGATGGCATTCCTTCCAATTTAAATATAACAAATAATCTATTAATAAATTGTAAAAAAAGCATGCACACCTGACTCAATTTCTAAGAGATATGCTATCTATAAATGCATCATGACACCTTCTGCACTTAGTGATCAGATTATCATTGAGTTTGACACAGTAACTCTATACTTTGTTTAATTATTTCTCATTCAAGGTATAAAGTGAAGACACTGGTTCCTTTTATTTAGATTCTAATATTTTAATTTATTTATGAATAGTGATCTTCATCTGAGATTCCTATTTTATTCTTAAAAATATTTTATTAAAATTGTTATATTCATCACTTGGATATGATCATGGTCTTTCTCATACTATTTTCTCATTTCTGACCTGTAGTGATTTGTCACTCATAATATATAAGGTTTAAATATACATATGCATGCATATATGTTATGTGTGCCATGCAATCTAACATTCTTGCTTTCTAAACTACTGACTATAAATTTTTCTTGGTAGTAGTGAGTTATGCCCAATGTGGCCACTTGATGGCATTGTTTTTCTACAAAAGCACAGAAGTTCAACTTACAGCCTATAGAACAGTTTGGTTCATATTAGCCATTAGCAGGCTTAGATGGTGTTGCACACTGTGCTTCACATCACTAAGAAAATAGCGCACACTTCACAGATTGCTAACATAGAATGTGAGGGTGTATAGAATTCAACTGTCTATAAGGGTTTTTATGTAATACATAATATATACACATACCAATCCAGTCATGTGATTCCAGGACTACTTTATGATTATTTATTATAAAATATAAAATGTAAATCAAGACATGACCACTATGTATTACAATTTTATTGGCTAATAGGTTTGAATTAATAATTGAAATGATGAAATAAGAAAGTTTATTTGTTTAATTAAAACAATAATTATTAGCAATAAAATATAAAATAACAACTGAATGATAATACATTTTAATTAAATATCATGAAATATATCCTTCATGTAAATTAATATTTGTAAAACATATTCTAATGTTTATTATATGTTATTTAAAATTTATGTAAGATAAAAATGATGCTATACACACACAATTTAAAATACAAAAAAGCTAATGATAAATAAGTGGTATTCACAATATAATAATTATAACAATAAATATGTTTATTCATTCACTTTATATTAAAAATGTAGTATCAATAAATGACTATTGTAATAAAATCATTCCAAATCTTCACTATTCACAATATGTATATTAAAATGATTCATGGTCAATGAATGAACATATGATATTTCAAATTAGAATTTTAACCCTTAAAATTTAGGTTATAAATTTTAAATTGAAGCTAAACTTAATTTTATTCTATTGCACATATATAAACAACCAATTAATTAAATTATAATATCGTAATCAATAATGTTAATAGTATATAATTCAAAGAAATATATAAATAAAACACATTAATATCTGACCTGAACAGTCCTTCTAAGCAGGTACATTAAAGAAACATAATAGTTCAAATGTCTATTCCATGAGCTTTACATAATTCAATGGTATTCAAATGAAGCAAAACATATTATAGTAGGTTTTTTTTATTAAGGAAATATTTATTGGAATAGATTCTAAAGACTACATTACATTACAGCTCTATTCATTTACATTTGTTTTAGTCTTTGTTTACATTGATTAAATTCAACTTGAATTTACATCTCTCTCTTTTATCTTGCACAGTTTTATGTTACATCTTGATTTTTGGTTACACGGCATCAAATCAAGCAGCCATTTTTCATTTGGTAGTAGGCTTCATCTGTTTTCTATTATCTTTGTTCTTTTCTCTTTTCCTCATTCTTCCTGTCATCCTTTTTTCTATCTACATTCCTTCTTCATTCTGATCTTTTCTAGTTTCAGTTGACAAATCATTTTATAACTTAGATGTCAGTTTAAAAGGTTTGATTGTCAGCTCATCCAGAGCAATCTGATCCCACATGTCTTCATACAGTCTGTGGGATGTTATAAGATAGTCTCTGGTTTTCAGACTGCAAAGGTGTTTCTTGAAGACTAGCCATGGGTTTGCCAAGTTGTCTCAAAAAACACTGTGACACCTGGTCTGCCACTTTGCAAAGAGAATCATGATCACCATTCGGATTATAGCAAATTCCCCAATTCTCAGTACCCTACTGATGTCCAGTCTCTGTGAGCATCCTGATCTAATACTAGATCTCAATTTCATCTCCATGTCTCTGAGTTTTGAGCAATAGGAAATAAGATGATCAATATCCTCCCCCTCCTGATTGCATAATGGGAAGTTGGGAGAAATACTCTTAAATCTCCTCTGATCTACCAAGAATTGGTTTGATGGAAGAGTGTCCAGACTGAATTTGACAATGAAATTTACTATCCTGATGTCCAATGTCCAGTATTTGGATTTTTTATCAATAATTTTAAGTTTGATTCTAGTCTGAATGGGTTACTCTGCTGATCTTTGTATCAAAAAGTTTGAATGGGTTACTCTGCTGATCTTTGTATCAAAAAGATCTTTGGCAGATATGAGCCCCATGATGTGATCCTCCATTTCTGCTAACCACCTGTTTTTGTTAGGCAGTGGGATGTCAGTGGGTTCAACTAAAGGGGAATGTTGGTTCCTACCTTCTAGATCTTTAGTTACCCTCAGAATAGCTATTGTCCTCTGCATGAATAGCACCTAGATGTCGTGCAGACCAAGACCATTTAATTCCTTTGGTTTTCTCATTCTGTTGAGGCTTATACAACAATTCTACCAGGAGATGATTTCCATAACACTTTTGTACACTGTGACCCTATTTTATTTTGGAAGGTCTTGGTCAGCCTGATTAATGGTAGATAATATGCAATTCTAGGGAAGACCAGCATATTCAACAGTGTCACCTTGCCTGGAAGTGACAGGGAGATTGAGGATAAGGTGCCAGCCACCTTGCTGGTCCTTTCTAGTAACATGGATTCTATCTGATGTCTCTTTGCTGTCCATGACATCACCACTGGCAGCCCTGACAGTGAAGTTAGATGGAATGATTTTGCCACTGCAGGCCTTCCAGACTGCTGTTTTTGCTGGATTCACTTTCAGGTGGTACTTTATGGCACTCTGTTCTAGAAGCAAGTGTAGCTGGTGAAGATGCTTCACAGATGGCAGGATGATGGTTACATCATCTACATGTGATATATGGTGAATCACCTACCCCAGTGCTGGGACAAATACTCCAGGCAGCCTTTTCTCTACTTCTTTCAAGAAGGGATCAATATATGTTATGAAGCACAGGGTGCTTAGCAGTGACCACTGTGATATGGAGATGTGTGGCTGGAATCCAGGGGCAAGAGAGACATCTAGATATACATACATAATCCTGTTGAGCAGCAAATTAGTGATGATGTTAATATAAACCAAAGGAACTCCATAGCACCTGAGGACTGTAAAGAGTTGATCTGTCACTACAGAGTCGAAGGCTGCTGCAAAGTCCAACTGGAAAACCATTGGTAATGATTTTCTTTTCTCTCTGATGCAATCGAGCGTTACCATGAACTTGTGAACAGCACCTCCAGTGGAATGACCTTTGTGGGAAAATTGATGCCTGGAAATTTTTTCGAGCAGCTGTTGCTGAACCTTGTCTTTTATTATTGATTTTACAGCTTTAATCAAGAGTGGTGTCATAGAAATTGGACACAAGTATGCAAAATCAGGCAGGTTTGATTGTTTCTGAGGGAAGGCACAAGGGCAATCAGATATAAGTCAGGAATGGGCTGGTACTTCATTGCCAGTACACCAATTAGCCCCTGTACCACAGGTGCAGTGAACCTTCATAGGTGGACCTAGACAAATCTTGGGATCCCATGCAGGCCAGGATGTGTTTTTTCAGGGTAATCCAGCAGTTTCTGTATGATGAGATCTTATGATATTCCATGATCACCCACCTCCTTTTCCTCCCACCAGAAGTCTCCTATGCTGAATGGCTCACTTTGCAGCTTATCCTTAAAATGCATGTAGATTTTGTCTAACATTGCTTCTCCTGTGTAACTGTATTTGTTTACCATGATCATGGAGGGCATGGGTCTCTTCCTGGCACTAATTGCCCACCAGAGATAACTTTGTGTCCAGTTGTGCTGCACTTCCAGATGTACTTTGGCCCACTTTACTGCTATGAATTATGCTAGCACCCTCTGTCTTACTCTCTATTGACCTTTTAGACTCATGATCTCACTGACCCTAGCTCCCATGGCTGAGAGATGAGCAACCTGGTGGCCTAATGTGTCCAATTCTTTGAGTAGCCTGATCAGACCCTTGGTGTATGCAGTAAAGGTATTGATTAGACCACTCAGAACACCCACAAAGGCTGACCAGGCATGGACTGATAGTAGTGTCAGAAGGCCTATCTTATGGAACAGAATATAGGCCTCTAAGAAAATCCATTCAGTGTGTTGGCTTTGTTTAGCATTCTGGTGGTTCTAGACTGTTGAAGCATGGTTAAAGGCATCTGGTCTAGGATGAGAGATATCAACATGGCCAAGTGATCAGAATAAGGTACTAATTGGAATGAAGCATGTAGGATATGATGAAGTTCTGAACTATAAAACAACAAATCTATAAGTGAGTGATACTGCTGAGTGTAGAAGGAATAGGAGTTTTCTGGGAAGCATCCCTCCCTACTCAGCAACACATGATTGATCAAGTACAAGAATTTAAGTGTGAATTTACTGTAGGTCATGTTGAAATCACCAAACAATATTATTGGTAACACTGTTGATGCCACAATGGAATTGATTTTTTTAATTAATGATATTGCTGCTTTGGAACCTCTTCTCAAGTAAACATAGGTTAGGATCAGGGTGAATTTTCTGATAGTTATTTCTGTGACAATTAGTTAATTATCCATGAGGAGTGTTCTGGTACTATTTATTTTTAGTTTTTAATTGATTAGAATTGCTACACCTGACTGGGCAATGTCTCCAGGTAAATATTGCAAGACTCTGAATTGGCTGAGGATGTCATTGATCTTGTTGTTAGAGTTCCAATGCAGCTTTGTCTTGCCTAGGCACAGTATGTTCAGCTGAGACAGATCTAGCCATCTTTTAAAGGCAAATAGCCTTGCTAGGAAATTTAAACCTCTGACATTTACACCTCTGATGATCAATGACATTTATAATGATCACATGGTAAAGACTAACATGTTAATCAAAAAGGTCATCTGGTGTGACAGTGTGCTCACTGGAATGTGATGAGTTCTTCCATTTGAGCTGAAGATCTGGATGTGATATTGGGCCTAGTTGGTGATCAACTGCTAGAAGGTACCACTCTGGATCATCTGCTATTGTCACACTATTCCCATCAAACTTCTTTTTTGTTACAGTTGTTAGCATTAAGGTGTCAGTCCTTGACTCTTTTTGTATTTCCTTTTGTCAAATTTGATTTTTTGTGATTTGGATGTGGTCATAGTGGGACTTGCCAGACTATTAATAGAATCTGAATCTGACAGTGACCTTGCAGTTTCATCAGATTGCAATGTGAGCAGGTCTTGAGCCTTATGCTTCAACACCCCCTCTGTTGATTGGATGTGAGCAAGCATTATTTTAATTTGCTCTGGTATTATTTGCCTCATCTCATGATTATTGTTCATCACAACTGTTATATTCTTATTATCAGTTAAATCTTTGGATGTGCAAGGTGTGTGTGACTCTATTTCTGTCAATATTATTTTTCATTTTCTTGAGATATCTCATCTTTATGGCCCATTCTTCTTGTGGTTTGATCTTCTTTTCTTTCTACCCTGGATGATCTGCCAGATTGGACATTTCCATACTTGGTTTGTTGCACTGTGTTCTTATCTGTTGCCTCCATCATACACTTGTGTGTTCTTGTATTTTTCATTTTACAGATGGGACATAATCTTTTGGGGCATGATCTGACCAGGTGGTTGTGGTCACCACATGCAAAACATTGTGGCTATATGTCCCTAATAGATAAATGTAGAGGGCATTTTATTTTCTCCAGTACTGGTAGCAACTCTATGGGCAGGACTCCTTGAGCTAATTTGAGGGAAAATGCTACCATATTTGATGGAAGTTCTATTCCTGCTTTACGTTGACAGATATTGAAATGACATGATTGTTCCAAAACTTCTCAAGTAGCTTTTGCAGGCCCTGACTATCAAAATTCATGTAACAAATATGGATGGTACCATGGATCATCTTGGATCAGGACAAGTCTACCTTAACTAGAAATTTATCTCCAAAAAACATTTGCTTTCTTCAGAACAACTCCTTCTGGAGGACATTGTGAAATTCAACCACAAAATAGAGGGCATTCGGATGATGGTAGACATGTTTCACAGCATCCTCCAGGTGTACTTGCTTCACTAGTAAGAAAAACTTATTGGTGGGAAACTGGAAAAGTTGGCATTTTTTATTGGTAGTCGATAATATTAATGAACACTCATTTTTTTAATTGGAAAAGGAATTAAACAAGATTACTGGAATTCTTTCATTAAACTCAAAGTTCACCATGTCATAGTCTTTTGGGTTTAACATTACATTCTCCTGTGATAACTTGAGTATAGATGACTCATTTTCACCTAATAGAAAGTCCTCATCAAGATCTGGAAGTTGAAATATTGTGTCTTCTGCATTGTTGCTGTTTCCAGTATTTAGTTCTTCACTTTTTTCTAGTGCCTTAAATCTATGTATAACTGTTTGATAAGGACCACTTTGGCTATTTTTCACCTTATCAGCATATGATGTATCTGCATAACTGTTAGTGATGTTCATGTTTTTCTCTGAAGCCTTTACAGTGTTCTCTCCCATTGCTATGTGTTGATTCTGATTACCATGTCCACTACCAGTCTCTTTATCATCTGCTTGTAGTATTTCTTTAACTTTGCCTTGTTTTTGTGAAGTTTGGTGATAAGTATTAACTTCATTTTGATCCTTTTTAATTTTTTAAAAGCTTTTTCTGGCTTTTTATTATTTAATTCATCAAGAGTCTTATTTAGATTAGCTGTCTTAGTCATTTCTTGTTGATATCCCAGTTTTTTGGCTGAAATCATCTTGTTCTGCCTTAAAATCAGTCTTTCTGGTTCAGTACTATCTTTTGAGCCAGTTTTAACATGTTTTTCCCCATTTAACAATTTACATTAGTTTGGATTTAGCAGGTTAGGTAAGTTTGTTTCTATAATGGGATGAATAGCTTCCTTATTCCTGGTTGGATCTTGCTGATTTTTTGAAGTAACCTTCATACGGCCTTTATCTTCAAAACTGTCAACTTCTTTTTTTGTTAGCATGTGTATTCCCATGATTTTCTTGGGGTTAATGTACTCACTTCCGGTTTCGCGATTATTTTTGCTAATAACAGATTTTTTGCTTTTAAGGTAAGTTTCCCCCTTTGGGTTTTCTTGATTTTCCTATGCATTTTTTATTTACATTTGGGTCATTTGGAACAATACTAGATGGTTTTGAAGCCTGCACATGCACTTTTTCATTGAAAATTATAGTATGATTTTTAACTTTGCTTGTTTTGTCAGAATTTTTGTTGACACACTGATAATCCATGTTGGACAGAAATTAAACTTTTCTGATGGGAAATTAATTAAATTAACAGTCTAAATTTAATAATTATCAATAAAAAGTTCACTTCAAAGCAAGATAAGTTATTTATCTTTAGTTGCACAACCCTAAAAAACACTAATAATAAATTTTTTATACCAAAATTGAAAAATACTTGCACAATGATATAGCAGTGAATATCCCCCTAGGCGCCACCTGACGATTTATATTATCCACAAATAAAGTATATTTGTCAGATTTCAGTACTCTTAAAGTATTATATATTTTACCCTTCTATATAATAAACATTTGGTATAGCAATAGCATTATAAATAAACAGACGGTGACTTCCATTTACAATGTGTGCAACATGCAAATAAATTGGTTCAAATCTTATGTTAAAATATCCATGGTATTATAATAATCTCCATAGGGTACCTGACATCACACAGCAGTACAGAGACATGAGACTCAAATAGGGTTTTTGAGGGTGAATCCCCGACTGAGATATAATAATACATAATTATATAAAACCTTTTTATATTTTAAAAACTAACCAAAATAAAGATTCAAACTCTGGATAGGATTAAAAGATACTTTAATTTAATATTATGAACAATTATTCTAACCATACATTATTTTTATAGTTCTCGCTAGAATAGATTCATTATACTTACATCTGTAGTTATTATGGGATGTCATGCTTATACATATATAGTGCGGTTTATTTATATGCCAATGTATGTTTAAAAAGAAAAAGTTACATAATGGGTTTAGAAAAAGAAATGCTATTTTGGTTGAATAATGACCTAGACAAAAGAATTCACAGTATTTGAATAAATTATGATAATGCATTTAACAAACTGTGATCGATGCCATTTCAACCACACAAAAAAACTACATCTATATAACTGCTATTCCAGGTAAATTGGTCTCTGACATCCATTATATTTATTAATTATTGAACGGTAAAGTTATCAAACAAACGTCAATCTAACAAATGTTATATTTTAATTCTTGAATTATAATATAATAAGGAAAATTTATTTACGCATATGGGAGTCACTCATTGAAGGAATATAGCTTAATGCAAGCTTTTTATGACATTCTAAATCTAAATATATTAATAAATAACAAAATGGTTTAGTTACATTACAGCTTATAGATTAATTTTAGGCAGGATTCTAAAATACTATAATCAATGGTGGTGCGAGCATGAGGCTGCAGGATATAAGATTTGATCCATTTTGGCAGAGAGCCACTTTATTATTTAAACGGGAAAAAGAGAAATGGTATGCCCATTCTTCTGACTGGCAATACCTGGGGAGAAAGGTAGGGAGATGCAATTGTTCACATAGGGTATAAATGCAGAGCTTCTGCTACTCTTTCCGAAGGTGTCCTAGGGAACTTCCAATGCCAGCTAAAACATATATAAGTGAAGATGAAGGATTCGGAGTTACCAATTATCCTCAAGTTATGACAAAGCAAATAATGATGATAGCTGACCTATGTTGGCAACACTGTTAAAGTACAATATGTCATTTAATGTCGTCAAAAACTAATGGCCTAAATATAAAATTTTAATCAGGTGTAAGAGCATGACTTTTATACTAAATCAAATTATATAACTGAAATCTAAAATTAGATGAATGTCTTAATGACATTTGATTACATTTCCCTACATTAAACAGGTCCCACATGCATTTGGAATCAATAAGCATTATTTAATACTATAATGCTAAAAGCGCTACATATAAATGATCATTACGTAATAAAAATAAACGGTCATCATCATCATCATTATTATTATTATTATTATTATTATTATTATTATTATTATTATTATTATTATTATTATTATTATTATTATTATTATTATTATTATTTCAATTCTGTCACCTTTTGCTAGAATTTATGAAAGGTGTATTTATAGTAATATTATTGTAGATATGATTAAGGTATTACCTAGTTATCAGCATGGTTTTTTGCCTGGTAGATCTGCTGAAACTAATTTAATGGTGATATCTGATCATATTGCTCATGCCTTATCTGATCAGAAGCAATTAGATGTTGTATATTTTGATATGACTCAGGCATTTGACAAAGTTTCATATATTAGACTTTTGTATAAACTTAAAATGTTGGGTGTTAGTCCTCATTTAGTTGAGTGGTTTTCCAATTATTTGAGGGGTCGTAAATCTTATGTACATATGGATAAAACTAATTCTCTTTTTTTTGATAATATGATAGGTGTTCCTCAGGGTGGAATATTAGCACCATTGCTTTTTAATGTTTATATGTGTGATCTTGATCATAGCATAAAAAATAGTATGATAGTTACTTATGCTGATGATTGTAAGTTATTTAAAAGAATTATTACTTATAGTGATCATATTGAGGTTCAAAAGGATATAGATAGTTTTATTATATGGTGTAGGTATAACAACATGGAGATTAACATTAATAAAACATGCAGTGTTTCCTATACTAATAAAACTGAAAAATCTGTTTATCAATATAAAATTGAGAATGGTGTTATTAAATATAAAGAGACTATATCTGATTTAGGAATTATATTTTGTAGCAATTTTACTTTTAATGCGCATATTAAATGTATTATTAATAAAGCATACAGAAAGATGGGCTGTATTTTGAGATATGGGAGAGATTTATCTATTTCCATAAAATATAGGTTATTTTTTCTCTTGTTGTTACAGTTTTAGAATATAATTCTTGTATATGGAACTTCAATCTGATTAATATTCAGTCTAAAATATATAATATTGAAAAAAGATTTAATAAATTAATAATGGGTGAATGTCAAACTGTCAAAACAGTATTGAAAGAAAGGAGAATTTTGAAGGATATGATATTACTGAAAAAGTTGATTGATGGGAAAATTGATGTCAGTAACTGTATATCAAAAATAGAATTGAAAGTACCTTGTCGTTTATTAAGAGAAATGCAAACTTTCAAGATTAGTATATGTAAAAATACTTTCTTTGGTAAATCAGTTATTAATAGATTGCAAATGGTATATAATCTAACTTTTAATAATATTGATATTTTTTGCGATCAATTTGTGATGAATGTTAAAAAACAACTAAATGTATAATTATGAACATATATGTATATGTAATTTTATGTATTTAGCTTGTATTTGATTATTATTGTTTTTTTTTTGTTTTTTTTTAAATTTTAATTATTATCATTGTTATTATTTTTTTTTTTATCGTGTATTTCTGTTAAAGTGTAAATGTTGAAATGCACATAATAAATGGATATTGAATTGAATTGAATTATTATTATTATTATTATTATTATTATTATTATTATTATTATTATTATTATTATTATTATTATTATTATTATTATTATTATTATTATTATTATTATTATTATTATTATTATTATTATTATTATTATTATTATTATTATTATTATTATTATTATTATTATTATTATTATTATTATTATTATTATTATTATTATTATTATTATTATTATTATTATTATTATTATTATTATTATTATTATTATTATTATTATTATTATTATTATTATTATTATTATTATTATTATTATTATTATTATTATTATTATTATTATTATTATATCTTATTGGAATTTAAGCAATAGTGTTCTTGGATAACATTAAAATTACACTCAATAAATATATAAGTATGACAGTATTAAAATAATAATAATAATCTGCCTATAAACAGAAATATTATTTATCTATTTCTCAACCCAGTGAGCAGTAGCTTTAAAACAAATAATTTAAAGTAATTAAAATATCCCAGATGTGTGGGGGATTTAAAAGACTAATCTAAAATAGAGGTTCACAGAGTTGAGTTGATTTGGCATATAAATGATATGTAAAAATAAAAAGCAAATAATTATAATAGTAAAATTTTCCGCACTAAATAAAATATAAGATTTAAACTTAAACAGATGTACACATTTACATATATATAATGCATAGGATTATAAAGAGACTTTCAAGCAGAGATTAGGTACAAATATCTAACAAAAACACATTAATTATTAATACAGATATAGGTAAGCATGGAACTGTTACCTTGGCAATGTTACAATGTCTAGGTGGTTCATTCTTTGAAATTTAGTTTACAGGGATTAGTTTGGTGGTCAGCAATCTTAGACACTACTGCTTTTTCATCAGTGGCAGCCTTCTTTCATGACAGAAGTTTTGCAGTAGCATATTAGAGGCAGCCCCAAGAGGCCCAGGGAAAGACTGTTTGGTTACCTACTCAATGGACATTTTAAAAACTAAGACCAAACAAATACTGTCAGACTGTAAGATTAAGAATCAGATTAAGACTAGGACTCAGACTAAAACTCCCTCTTATTTCTAATCTATTCTATTTATACCACCCAATCTGTTACAGGAATGCTTTGGTTCATTTGTCCAGAGGCAGATGAGACAATTACTAAATTTTTGAGCAAATTACAGTCCATTTTAATTAAAAGTAAGATATAAGAAGATAATGTTCAAATCACTTCCATTAGCAAAACTTTTAATTAAAGTCTTTAAATTATAAACATAAAAACTATGATAAGACAATATTTTTTTACAATCGTTAAAGACAATATTTTGATTAATGAAAATCAAGTTTTTCCAAATATTTAATTAGTGAAGAAAACGTCACAATGGGTTGATTTGAACCTGCCATCTTGTTTATATCTTTTATTTTCTTACAAAATGAAATTAAATGCAAATATCTTTTACAAATAACAAACTTTATGTGATTAAACAAATTCTCTTTTAAATTTAAAAAAAACCCACAAGCTTAAAATATTCAAGTATCAAAATAACAGAATCAAAAATTATAAAATATTCATTATAATAGATTGTGATATATAATTACATATATATGATGGCATTGTTAGTAATTTAAATATTTCTGGGTTTGAACCCTTGTAGATGTTAGCTTTTTAGGTAGGAAAACATGAAGCTCACTTTGACTATAGAGTGACTGCTTCGATAGGTAAAAATAATTCTCATATACATATAGCAATATATTGTTGATTTCGATATTTCATAATTAAAACATTTTGTTTATACATGTTCATCCTTCTTCAGCAGAGAAATATTAAGATGAATTTAAATGCTATAAATTATCTTTTTCTTTTTAACAAATATTCAGGAAACCAGCTGGGTCTCCTAGACAAATACAGTCCTTTCTACTCCAACATTTAGTTCATAATTATCAAACAAATACTTATAAAATACAATATATAAACAAATTTGGATTTGCTTCAATTAAAATCAGGATGTTAGAAAGTGAATTCAAATCATTCAGTCTTATTTATAAACTCACATAACTGATATCATATCTATCATCAAATCCAAGGTTACACTCTTATGTCCTGTATTCCAAAACTAAATTTATTTTACAATAATAATAATAAATTTCATAATGATTATATATATATATATATATATATATATATATATATATATATATATATATTATACATACGCTCTTCCGATATATAATCCAATGGTAAAAACAATCTTATAATTTTAAATACTTTAGTAGCGCTTTCAATTACATAGTAATCCTCATCGCTTTAACTGAATTTCAAATTTTAATGTTATGTAAATTTCCACAAGCTGTGTATGGCAGTATTTGCAACTTGCCTATTAATAACATTATCTTTATATTTATCTATTAAAGTTTCCTCTTTAATTTTCCTCTTTTTTATGATTCCTTTCTTCCATTAATATTTTTATTTGTTTAATATTAAATGTAAACCTATAATTTAATATATCCAGCACACAGTTCTTCTTTTCAAAGTAGTTCATATATATCTAATATAGAAATAAAACAAACTAACTCCTTCTTTTTAAAACTTGATTTTTTATGACTATAATCATGAAAAAAAATCCAACATTTCAACTATTTTTATAGTCTTTTTCAAGGCACACTAAAATAAAATATATAATAGGAAAGGGGAGTGAGATAAGGTAAAAAAAATAAAATTTTGGTTATGAATATATTTTGTAATTTTTAATTCATTTAATTTTTTTTTTTTGGAATATGTGATATTTATTTTATATATTTTTTATTTTAGTGTGCCTTGAAAAAAACTATAAAAAAATAGTTGAAATGTTGGATTTCTTTTTCATGATTATAGTCATAAAAAATCAAGTTTTAAAAAGGAGTTAGTTTGTTTTATTTCTATATTAAACCTATAATTACATGTTTTTTCATGGTCAAAGAGTACTGAAACTGTATTAAATTGACTATTTACATTATTTTTAATCCAATTATATAATAATTGATGCTCCTTTAATCTTTTTTTCACAGAACATCTCAATTCACCAATATATATTTTTTTACATCCACATGAAATCTGATAAATTATATTACTTCTTTGCAATTTAGGAATTATACTCTTCGAATTATTAATCAATCGATTAACATTCAGAGGAACACAAAATGAAATATTATATTTTTCTTTAAATATATTCTTAATTAATTTAGATTGCATGTTATTTACAACCAGCATAGATATTCATTTTTTATTATCTAAGTTAATATTGCAAACCCTCTTCTTATTATTAAATGAGTTTATTGTACACAAAATTTGGTTTTTATCATAACCAACCTTTAAAAGTTCATTAGCAAAGAATTCAATATTTAAAATTTTATCCTCCTATATTTTCATAATTTATCATTGCGACGCAAAAATGATTTCAGACTTGCCATTTTATGTATCATTGGAACACGTGATTTAAAATGAATATATCCACTTTCTCAAATAGGTTTAAAAATTAATTTATAATTTAAATCAGTAACAACTTTAAATATTTGTAAATCGAAAAATTATATTTTTCCATTTTGTTCATTCTCAATAGTCCATTTTAAATTGTTTAAATTATTAGTTTATATAAAAGAACATCGATAATTTCTTGAGAACCACAAACAAAAACATCATCAACATATCTAGTATAAATTTTAATATTTTCAAAACTATAAGAATTAAATATAATATATTCATATTTTGACAATGTAAAATTACAAATTTGTGCAACCATAGGTAATCCCATTGGCTATCCTTTACCTATTTTATAAAATGTATTATTATATGTTGCAATAATATTATCACTTATAAATTTTAGTGCTTCAATAAAAAAAATGTACCAAGTGTTTATTTACAGCCATATTAATTAGTACAATTTTAATTAAACTTATAGATTCAAGATGATCAATCGATCCATATAATTCCATGACATCCAATGAAGCCAACAAATCATTATCATTTATTTTTATATTTTTAATTCTATCAACATATTCATAAGAAGGTGCAACTGTATATCTTCCAAAACCCAACATATCTTGTAACAATTTACCAATATATTTAGCTGATTTATACATAAATGATCCAACAAAATCTATCATCAATCTAAGAG
The DNA here is from genome assembly GCA_028023455.1 of Epiperipatus broadwayi. Taxonomy (NCBI): domain Eukaryota; kingdom Metazoa; phylum Onychophora; class Udeonychophora; order Euonychophora; family Peripatidae; genus Epiperipatus; species Epiperipatus broadwayi. The sequence continues at coordinate 4,760,195 of JAQFVV010012424.1, forward strand.
GATGTCCTACATTTTGAAGTTTAATATTAGCAAATATTCTTGGGCATAGAGATGTAGATGGATATATATCATAGTATGTACAACTATTCATAAAATGACTTTTAATCTGCTTTAAAGTACTATTTATAAACTTCATATATTGTCCCTCCATGTTTTAACTATCAATAATATTAAATCCCAATTTATTCATTTGTGTTTCAATTTTATCATTATATACATCTTTTTTAATAAAACATATTTTTAAACCTTTATCTTCCTTCAAACATATATTTTGCTCAGTTCTAATATGGTGTCTGTCTTTTGGATTCCTTATAAAAGTTTCTTGAAGGTTGGTAATGCTACATCATTCAGGTTCTGACTAGTCCACATTGAGTGGGATTAGCAAAACATGACATTATTTTTACTTCACAGAATATCAATGCTGTATTTTATGATGGATAGTGTTGTTTTTCCTTCTCTTTTATAGCCAATGTCACACCAAGGACAACTCTACCCCAAAAATCTTAGGTTGTTTTTATTTTCTCTAATTTATCTGCTACTGATATGATTTTTTTAAAAATATTTGTTTCCAACTTAATTCTATGATTATTTTTAATAGCATGTTGTTCAATTGTTAGTTTTCAATGAACTATATAATTTTATAAGATGTGATATGTTGGACTATTTCCATCAGTTATGAGTGAATGTTAAATGTATTGAAAATTTTAAACTTTTCAAATACAAACAACTTGTTAATAATAACGCACAAATAGACAATACAGGTTAGTAATTACACAATGTTTCGAGTAGTATTATTCTCCACTCTTCTTCATGTGTTGCTGGCCTATATGCACAGTGACTCACTTAGAAGTTGAACTCACACCTTTAGATTCTTGAATATTGAATTTAATGCTCTACCAACTGAGCTATTCCATCAAAGGCAACATATAGTAGAAATTTGATATATTTATATATGAGGGTTGGTTCAAATCCTCCTGAGTCCTTCAATTTTTTTTACCTCTAATTATTATTATTATTTTTTATTTTTTCCTAAGAGCAAGATTAATTAGAGACTTCCATACATTGTGTATTGCCACACTGGGTTGACTTATAGGATTATTTACCATTGTCATATGAGCAGCTTCCTTGAATTTTCTTCTATGTATTTTTTCCTCTTTATCCAATATCTTTCTATTTTCCCACTTGAGCATATGGTCATTAGTACATACATGATTTGCTATGGTAGACACATCTGTTTTTTCTCTTTTAACCGTTAGTTTGTGCTCCTTCAATCACTGTTCAACAGGCCAACAGGTCTCACCAATGTATTTTCTTCCACATTCACATGGTATCTCTAAGAAGCAGTTTTTGTTCTTCAGCATTTCCAGTTTAGGCTTAGTAGAAGTAAGCATCCCTCAAAGTGTGGTAAGACTTTGGAAAGCAGTTCTAATGTTATATTGACTGCAGATTTTCTTTAACTTGTCTGCCATTCTGGTATGTATGGATACACTACTGTACCAATAACTTTTTTCTATTTTGGTGTCTCTTTGTGGTGTCTATTGAGGGTTTTTCTGATTACTGCTGATAGATAACCATTCTTCATAAGCATTTGTTATATGTAAATCTTCTCTTTTTCCAAATCACTGGTTTCTGAACAAACCTCCTTTGCTCTGTTCCATAGTGATAGTACAATTCCTTGTTTAGTACTTCTTGTATGATTGGATGTATATGCCAAGTATTTGTCAGTGTGTGTTGGTTTCCTATACACTGTTGTTTTTACTTTGCCCTGAGGGAGACTTGTCACAAGAACATCCAAGAATGCATAGAAGAAAATTCAAGGAAGCTGCTCATATGACAATGGTAAATAATCCTATAAGTCAATCCTGTGTGGCAATACACAATGTATGGAAGCCTCTAATTAATCTTACTCTTAGGAAAAAAATAAAAAATAAAATAATAATTACAGGAAAAAAAATGGAGGACTCAGGAAGATTTGAACCAACCCTTATATATAAATATATCAAATTTCTACTATATGTTGCCTTTGACAGAATATCTCAGTTGGTAGAGTGTTTGCCTTAAATTCGATATTCAAGAATCTAAAGGTGCGAGTTCAACTTCTAAGCGAATATTGTCACTGTGCATATAGGCCAGCAACACCTGAAGAAGAGTGGAGAATAATACTACTCGAAATGTTGTTTAATTATTAACCTGTATTGTCTATTTGTGTGTTGTTACTAACAAGTTGATGTATTTGGAAAGTTTAAATAAAAGTTTAAAATTTTCGATACATTTAACATTCACTCATAAATAATGGAAATAGTTCAACATATCACATCTTATAATATACCATCATTACAAACCTTCAGACATATATAATTTTATCTTCATACTTTTTTCTCTCTTATCTTATTACTTATTTATACATTTTAATTTTAAAAAATTATTAAGCAGCATTATGACATATTCATATTAAAAAGAACAATCTATTATTCATTTTAATAAAAAAAAAAAATAAGAATTTTTTTGTTTTAAGATTAATGATGTGCAATTTTATTAAAAAACTTAAAACAAGATTCAAGGAATAAACTAAGTTTTGGATATAAATGTCATTTTTATTTTCTTTTAATCAGACTGGATATTACTTTGTGCAGATCCCACAGGACATTCACTTGTTTTGTGAATAAAAAGGAATAACACTACTAACAGTTACATAGAGCTGGTCTGGAGCACTTTTGAATCATATTTTGGACAACTTCTGCTGAAATGAAAAAATAGGCTTGCTAGTAGCCATTACAAAGCTATATTATCACCATAAATGGACTTTTAATGTTTGTCAGAAAAGAAATATTTAGCAATTATTTTGCTTTAGTCAGTTTTATATTTAAAAAGTAATTTCTACTTTGTTTCAAATAATCAGAATTTGTAAATAAAGTTTTGTTTATGGTTTAAAAGAAACTGCCACTTAAAAAAAGAGGAAAAAATAAGTGAATTTGTACTACCTTCTCTTTACTAGTTAAAATTATTTTTTAAAAAAAAAACAAATAATTATTATATAACACATATATTTTGAATTTTATATAATCTATTAATAAGAGATAAAGATAAAGAAATAATAATAATCATGTAAATACCATGCACACATGTAATTTGTCTAAGTCTCAAAAATCCACAATTAACAAACTAATTATTTCCGTTAGTCCCATTTGTTCATTAAACTTATATTGTTTTACTGAATTTTGGATTTTATGTAGGTGGATTTATATATGCACAATTGTTTGTTCAATTTTTAATAGTACATATGGTTGCATTCATGTGGAATAATACATTCCTATCAGGTTAATGAGTTAGGGATAGATCTCAGAATAAGTCATTCCTGTATAAATTGTAGTTGTATTAAATTAGGTTTAGGATCAAAGGCTACTTCTTATAATTATTATAAAGAAGATTTATTCCATTAGGGTTAGGACCAAAGTGACCATCCCTTTCTAGTTATTATTATATAAACAGTTATGTTTAGAAATAGGATCTAAAATGATCATTCCATAAGATCATTGTAATAAAGATAGTGTTGATATTTAACCCATATAGAACATATGCATGTGTAAGTACAAGGGAAGATATTATTCAAAGAAATGTTATATTTATGAATTCATACATGCATATAATTAAATTTAATTTTATTGAAGTCAGGGTTAAAGGTATGGCGAATGTATTTTATTACCTATGAATATATTAATACTATGATGTATAAAGATAAAAGGACTTTGTTAAAAAAATAAATTGCATATTATTTAATGAGTATACTTTGTAAATAAATTACTGTTACATGATTTGTTAAATTTTATTAAAAAAATAAAATGTACATCAGTTAATAAATACACTAGTAAATAAATTAATATTATATGATGTTACTTTGTTTATGTAAGAAAGAATGGCTTACCCTCATTCATCTTATTGTAGTTTTGATTCACTCAGGATGAGATCAGTGATTTTATTTGTTATAAATTTCCATTTGCCTGAGTTAGGTGAATGATATGGCTGACCAGACAATTTTTCTTTGTATTTTAATTATACTGTAAAACCAAAAAAAAAAAAAACATTAAAGAACAAAAAAAGTTGTGCCATGAAGAAGACATATAAGGATATGTGATGTTCTGGAGTGTTCCAGGGGATGATCTAGTAAGTTAGTGTGGTATAAAGCTATAATTGTATTGACATAATAAGTTTATTGCATTTATAAACTTTGACTATTGTTAAAATATAGAATGAAAATAAAAAGGATGAAATCAGCAGGAAATACTGGTTGCATATATTTCCAAAACTACCTGTAAAGAAGATAGCTTAGAAACATTGGTCATGGACCATGTCTATCCAGTCAGTGATATTTGCAATCAAATAAAACATTACGATACTAATAAAAAAAATAAAAATGCATGAGAATATTGCAATGTCATCACAAATAGACATGATGCAGATAATTAAGACATTATTTAAATTGTTCAAATTGAAATAGACAACAATCCTAAAAAATAAATGGAGCAAATAAACCAAATTATAAAAAATAATCAAATGAAGCAAATAAACCAAACTATGGAAAATAATCAAAAAGATAATCAAAAGCAAATGGAGCATAATCATGAGTCACATTATGGAAGATAAAAATATATGAAACAAAAAAAAAGCAGATGGAATTGAGATTTGAAGATAATCAAAAACTGGTGGAATCAAAGAGGCAATAACAGAAAGATAATTTTTGAAAACCTTTTAAACTCGTCAAAAATTACATGATTCAAAACAAACAGGTGATGAGCAAAAGTGAGCACATACAAACTGATGAAGAAACAATGGACAAATTATGGACAATGAACAGGTTCAATTGCTTTTAAATGAACCAAAAATACATAATGAACTTTTTAAATGAATGTGCACCAAAACAATTAAAGGAAAATATACCAAATGATCACAAACATGCCCAAATAAAAGAACAAATAGCAGAAGGTGAATCTCTTCAACTAAAACAAATACATATTGAACTGAAACTACTGAAAGAAATTAAAAGCAAATGGGAACTGTTAAAACTAAACATTTAAATAAAGGAGGACATGCGTGAACTTCACAACTAAAGTCAGATGCAGCAAAACAATGTAATATATCAAGAGTCAGCCGTAATCCAACAGCTGGATAAATAAATATAAATAAAACAAGACAAACTGTACTTTATCTCCAAAATGAAATGGAATCATTGTTAACACAAAAATTAAATGCAGACTGGCCTTTCATGCAGATTAATCTATTGAATAAAGAAATCAAACACCTTCAAGCAAACATTAAATCTATGTGTTATATGGATTTAGTGAATTTCTACAGAGTTATGCACAAGTCTTTTACTGATTGTCAACTTTATTTATAATTGGTAAGAAATAAAACAAGTTTTGCATCACCAATTGCCTCTTCTCCACAGTTGCCATGAAAGAAAAACCTCTAGATAGACTTTATTATCAAAGTACACCTGAACAATCTTATGATATCAAACAATGATTCAATAACCAGTTTATAAAATGCCCAATTAAGCCAATGGACATGCAAAAATAATTTTTAATAAGTACAATCTGTTTTTTTTTTCATTGTTTTTAGGTTAGAGAATTTGAAATAAACAATCTATTATTCATTACAATAAAAAAATCACCTCCTAAGAAAAATAATATGCAAATTTGTATTTTTTAAAAAAAAAACGAGAACAAGATTCAAGAAAGAAACTATGTTTTGGATATAAAAATCCACAGGACGTCCACTTATTTTTGTGAATAAAATGGAGAATTCTGCTAACAGTTAGTTAGATTTTCTTTGGAACATTTTTTAATTATATTTTGGATAATGCTGACTGAAAGAAAGAAATGGGTTTGTTTAAAAGACCACTAGAAATTACATGACTATATTACACCATAAACAGGCTTAATATTTGTCAGAAATGAAGTAATTATTTTGTTTTGCTGAGACTTATATTTAACGAATGATTTGTAGTCTGGATTAAATAGTCTGAATTTGTAAATAACACTTTTATCCAGATATTATGTAAAAGAAACTGTCAGTTAAGAAAAAAGAAAATGAATTTGTAATAAATTCTCTTTACTTGTTAAAATTATTTTTTTAAAGAAAAAAATTATTATATATCATTTATACATGCTAACATTTTGAATTTTATATAAGTTAGTAATAAGAGGAAAAGATAGAAAAATAAGAATAATCATGTAAATTCAATGCACACTTATAAATTGCTTAAATCTCAAATAACTGTAATTAATGAAGTAATTATTTCCATTAGTGTCATTCATTTATAGTTAAACTTAAAATATGTGCAGATGGTATTTAATGTTTAATTGTTTACATATATTTACATCCATATTGGAGAATACATTTGAATCAGTTTGTTGAGATAGGGATCGATCTTAGAACAAGTCATCTCTGTATAAATTGTAATTGTATTAAATTAGGTTTAGGTCCAAAAATATTTCTCCTTTATAATTATTATAGAGAAAGTTTAATCAGGTAGAGTTAGAACCAAATGGCCATTCCTTTATTGTTATGATTATATATGAGTAGTTGCCTTTAGGAATAGCATCTATAAGATTATTTCTTGTGATTATTGTAATAAAAAAGCATTGATATCTATCCCATATAGAACATATTAATGTGTTAGTACTAAGAGATATGTGACTCAATGAAATATTATATTTATGAATTTATGCATGCATAGAATTATGTTTAACTTTATTGAAGTCATGGTTAATGGTATGGCAAATGTGTCATATTTTCTGTGAATGTACTAATATTATGATGTATAAAGATTAAATGACTTTGTTAAAAAAGTAAATTCCATATCAAAGAATGAGTACACTTTGTAAATGAAGTACTGTTATGTGAATTGTTAATTTTAACAAAGAAAATAAATTGTACATCAGTTAATAAGCACACTAGTAAATAAATTATTATTATATGGTTTGTTATTTTGTTTAAGTAAGATTCTCATCTACTTTCATTCTATGGAATTTATGGTCTCCATGAAATAGTCAGCATTACATATGGGTCTGTGTAATGGCTACATTGTAATGTTTTAAATATGTATGTAATAGGTTATTTTCTGGTGCTTAAATACTGGTGGTGCCCATGTCATTTATGTAAATAAACTGTACAGAAAGTGAGGTTCTTGGTTTTTATGCTGCCTTGGAAAAAGATAAGGGGGATTTAGATATAAAGGCCATGGAGTTGACAAAGTTTATGTTGTGGAAATGGGATAGAATAGGATAAAGAAGAATATGGGTAAAATATAGGGTGGAATGGTTTGGGAAAAGATATGTGGGGGTTAGATATAAAGGCCATGGAGTTGACAAAGTTTATGTTGCAGAAATGGGATGAAACAGGATGAGAAGAATATGGGTAAAACTTAAAGCAGAGAATGGAATGGGAAGGGAGAGTGGTTAACAGGATTCTCTGAGCATAGTGGCTGAGAGATTCCTAATTCTGAAAAAGGAGAAGCCATGGTGCATAGCAGCGCATCAAATAAATAGAGAAAATGTAAATAAACGAACTGTGCTAAGTCTGACCATTACAATATATTTTAATATAGAGAGAGTTTAACCCATTCTTTAAGGATCTGTTTATGAATAAGCATATTATCATTGCTATATAATTCAAATTATATATTTATATGAGCCTAAGACATCAATCGAGAGAATCCTCTGTTTTTTTTCTACATTACTTTCTTTGAAACATTATAAAATATTTTATTTATCTCTAATTTTAGTTTGATAGATTTAGGATGGTTATAAGATCTAGCAGCACTAGAGCTATCATTACTATATATATATATATATATATATATATATATATATATATATATATATATATATATTGTAACGGTTCTCGCTGGCTCTTTCTATACCGCATTGAGCATGACATGCATTTTCTGAGATCGAGCAGCAATTAAGAAATATTCCAAGGCTTCCAAAATATACATTACTATAATCATACCTTTGAAAGGTTTGTTTACTGCAACCTTTATGCGCCACCTTAAGAAAGAGATTGCTCCCCTGCCTAAGGGATATGATCATGTAATAAGTAAAGAGCTATAATCTCTTATAAAAAGTCAATAGAAAGTGAATGCCTAACGAATGATTCCCGATCCCGGTAAGTTTAATCCCTGACTAGCTCAATCAACTCATGATCTCGGGATGGTGGTTTGTTGCTTCATTAACAGAAAAGGTCAAACACTAATATCATTATCAAATACACAGCACAACTTCGTACTTTAAAATTAGATATTAAATTTATTAAGCCCTCTATGATTATATAAATATTTGCAAAATAATAAACACACACATAAACGATAGTAATTAATATTCAAGTGTATAATAAATTCTAAAGTTTCATGAATGGGAAAGGAATGGTCTGAAATTCTCCCCTGCTTATACTTTAAACTCAAAACAAAATTTCTTATAAAACAATGTGTATTGGCCATGGTATGTACGTGTTTCATAATAATACAAAAAAAATGGGTTAGCCACGAGTTAATGATAGTAGAATCTTAAGTGTTCCATAATCTGAGTCCTGCACATGGCGGACAATAATAATTATTTGGAACACTTTCGTACCCACTTTTATTCCTTATGAAAACAATCCTGCACTTAGTGGATGGAATAAATTTACTAGGGGAACAAACTCGTGCTAAACTACAATTTTAATCTTAAAAGTTCCATAATATGAGTCCTGCCCGTAGCGGACAATAATAATTATTTGGAACGCTGTCTTACATACTTTTATTCCTTATGAAAACAATCCTGCACTTAGCGGATGGAATAAATTTTCTATTATTTCAAAGCGAAACACATACATGCAATGACCAAACCACCCAATTATTTCTATTTAACTATTTTGAAATATTTCATATTTACTTTATCGATTCTTTTCTAATTTATTTAGATACTCCAATGAATTTTGTGTAGCTTTATGTTAAAATTACAAACAAAATATTTATGACTGAATTACGCAATTCATTGGTTCATTTAGTAATAGCAATATTAGTCAAATGACGAATTACTCATAATAAGACATAAAAAAAATAAAAACATAAATAATACTTCCCGAAGTCTTCGTTCTTCTCCGGGCTATGATTTTGAGGGTGATATATATCTGCTGTGCAGGTGATTACTTCACAGGGCCTATATGGAGGTTGGCAAATTGTCCATAGCAGCTACACTTTCAGAAATAGAAAGTCACATCACTGGATGGCTATGTAGGACTCCGAGCTGTGCGAATGTACTGAACTTAGTTTTCTACTCCATGTCCATTGCAGTATCACGAATAAATCTTGAATCCATTTTCTTAGCGATACAAAATATTTGCTTAAATTTCAATTGTATTTTTCTTTCTCAGTCAATGAATATCATATTTTTTGGTCTGCACCTTTTAAAATACGTTCGGCGATAAACCACTCTTCCTCTTGTTCAGCATTCCAAATAAATAGTTTTTACACTCATAATTCTTTTTTTTTTCGTCAGTATGCTCAGAAAACTATACTGCTAATGGGTAAGAGTGCCCGTGTGAGTATCAACCAATGTAACCCAGCTAACTCAAAGCGAATGGGTAAGAGTGCCCGTGCGAGTATCAACCAATGTAACCCAGCTAACTAATTAAATCTAACCTGACCAGCCTTTATATATCCCCCCTCCCATTACAGGGTGTATTCTCTCATCCCCTCCACAAGTTATTGCTTTTACATTTCTGTTTTTAATTAAACAATTCCAAACAATGGATTTAATTTTAGCTATCTTTTAATTAATTTCAGAATTTCACAGACCATTTAAATTCCAATCCCTTGATTTCTTTAAACAATAAAGTAAAATTACATTTATCTAATTAAATAATTTTGAATAGGTGTCAAGCCGAATAACCACTGATACAATTTCTACACTTGTTTTCCAAAAACATTATACTATAAAAGAAAGAGGTCATTGTCTTGCTTGCGTACATGAACATTAAGTTTTAAAAAAAAAAATTATAAAACTGTATACTTGTTGTCACATAAAAATTGTTTTTGAGTTTTCCAAAAAGAATACTCAACAAGCAACAGAAAAAAAAAAATACAACATTTGAGAATCTAAAATAAAATAAAATCAAAATAAAATATGTTTACTGTTGGGTTATTTGCAAATACATTTCAGTTTTCCATAAGAATTTCTTTAACCCTCTGCCATATTTATTCATATCATAAATAAAAAACATATAGCATTTATTAACAGCAAAATACATATTTATATGTGGTGTCCGCATTTGTTTATTTATAGGCGTATTATCACCATTCATCCTATTTATTTTAAATATAGTGTGTGTGTAAGCAACAGAGAAATATACCTGCACAGACCACTCCTTTTATTATAATACGTACATTTGTTTGGACTGCAAATAATGCTTGCAGCCAACTTTGTGGCAGTCATTTAAAACTGACTGTCACAATATATATATATATATATGTGTGTGTGTGTTGGCGGTTTGAATAAAATAACTTTAACTAGACAGCAAATTAATATTTGAATATAATATTTTGCTCTTTAACAAATAATGAATTCTTTAAAATCGTCGCCTCCCAATTATAAGTAATTTGTTAGAACCATTAGACTTAATAATATTTTTAACAATACTGTATTTGATATTAATTAACATAAATCCATACCAACTTATTAATATTAAAATGTTATTTTTAATACGTTCTAAATATGTTCAGTTGCTAATAAATAAAGAATTGAAGGGCTTTATTGTTCTGGAGTTCATAAAAATTTTCAACGGCAGAAGTGGCAGAATTGGACGGATAGACGACCCTCACCCATTAGAGTCTGCTGTTTTACCAATGAACTGATCTATGCAAGGCATAGGATTCTGTGAAAAATATTAACAACTGAATTCCATTTTCAATATAATTTATTTTAGCTTTTTATATTTATATTTTTATTATTAACTTGAAGTGCTTTTACAATTATCAAGATATTTAAATGATAACCCAATGCTATAATAATTAACATATTCAAATTATGAATAAATAAAATCCAAAAATTAAAATATCGTTTTTATGTTTTATTTTATAATTATTTTTTAAAAAGACAAGGCTTAACAGGACTGTATATATAAAAAACATTTACGCATATACCGTCCATGCAGCACTCCGCATCTTCATTACAGCAATCCGTAGTAGAAGTACACTATAATAGCAATAATATAGAACAATAAAGTAAAACAATAGAAACCAAATAAATCAATACATTAGTTAATCAAAACATCATTAAATAAACCAAAAATATATCAGAGATATGATCACCAAAAGTGGAAAAGTATTTTTGTCTACATTTTAATACTGGAAGATAAGTATTTGCCCAATATTCATTACCTTTTATAGAACAAATCTTTCCATACTAACAAATAATTAATATTTGAACGAATATGTTTTCTCCTGCAAAGGTTTCCAAATTTTAGTCCAAATAACGTTTTTAGTCAAGTTTACTTTGCGGAAAAAGATTTTTATTAAAGTTCAATTTCTGAGAAATTAGCAAAGATCAAATAAATCAGACGCGTTAATTACATATGAGTTAAAATGGAATTTCAAATTTGATACCTACATATAGTAAACACACATCACATACATATTAAGATTAAATTAAAATGATATGGATACATTCATGTGATAATAATGGCCAAGTGAATATTAATAAAAAAGATTATAAAATCTCATGTGATGAATAAGTTATAATTCAGAAAGCAATATTTGCATTTATAATTTTAGAAATATTACTGTGAAAAGTTTAAATGAATTGTTTTTAGAAACTGTAGGAATATATATGATATATTATGTAACAATGGTGACATCTGCATCACATTACAATTTTTTTAAATTAGCCAATGATATTTAATAATAATGACGGGAAAGAATCCTATAAGGCAGCATTGGGAAGAATAACTAGATCGCAATTATTTTCTATTTCTAAAAATTCCCAAGAATCTTATAAGAAATTCTCACTTATGTAACTCCCTTGATGAACTCTGGGAGACAATAAAACTTGTTAAGTCAAAAAATAATAGATTGATTTTGAATGAAAGATAAATATTATTTATAAAATACCTAAATTTTCAAGCTTTTTCTATAATAATGGTGAAAATTAATAATTGATGCACTAGGTGAAAAAAAAATCTTCCTTAAAATTTCTCCATTTTTTTTTAAATTAAGATTTCTGTAACTTCATCTAACCATAAAATGGCAATAGAGTAATTTATTAAAAAGTTCTTCCATATGGATAGAAATAAGTTTAAAATGATTATTCTCTTTTAATATAAAAATAATCAAGTCTATTTGCAAAACAGCAAAAAAAAAAAAAAAACAAACATCAAAAGTAATTGTTTGCTTGCCTATCACTTTTTAACCCTTACGTGCTTGATTATATCTCTATCTATTACCTACCGATTTATCTATCTATCGCTTATCTATTTATCTATCTCCCTACCTCTTACCTACCTACCTATCTCTCTATCTATTTATTTATCCATCTATCTCTCCAATTACCCATCATTCTAGCTATCTACACACTCATCTATTTACTTATGTTAGTCTATTTATCTAATTATCTAGCTGTAAATACATTCATCCATAGAACAATCTTTCAATCTATATCTATCCATCTTTTCCAACTACTATCTCTCTGCCTGTCTTTCTATCTAATTATCTTCTGTTAGTACATGATTATCTTCCCAGCTATTACTTATCTATTTATGTATTGGTCTGTACATTTGTCTATATATTTAGTAATTTATCCATCTACCTATTTACATATGCCTTTGTACTCTCTATCTATTTACCTATCTATCTTTCTATATACCTATATTCTTATTTAATAACTATATATATATATATATATATATATATATATATATATATATATATAATATATAAATAAGAATATATGCATTCACTTGCCTGCTTATGCAACTTACCTATCTACTATTTACCTATTCAGGTATACACCTATTTATATAGTTTATTTATTTGTCTACCTACTTTCTCGCGATCTTTGATTCTATCTATCCATCTATTCCACCATAATATGTATCCATTCATTCACCACCTCTATCTATTTGTATACTTGTTTATACATTCTTACTCTTTCATCAGAATATTTTTCTAATTATATCTCTAGATATCTGTTTATTCGTCTATCTATGTTTCTACCTATATATGTCCTTCTCTCTGTATTTGTATCTGAAATTTGTCTTAGTACTCAAATATCCTTCTAATTTCCCAACTAAACCTACCTATCCACTTACTTAACATTTATCTATATTTATTTATTTTTATATAATTACATATTTATTTAAGTTTGTCCTCCACCTGTTTATTCTTTCATTTATCTATATTACTTGTCTACGTATGTGTGTATCTAATTATCCATCCATTTATCTATCTACTTCTTCATATGCCTGCACTATAATATTTACTTACCAAATCATGTACCTAACTACTCACCCTATATCTATCTATCCACCAATCTACTTGGCAGTCCGACTAATTATCTGTCTGTCAATCTATTTATCTACCAATCTATATATTTACGTATCTATCTATCTGTCTCTCTAGCTAGTTACACATATAAACATTTATATACCTAAGTAACTATCTAATGTATATGTTCATGTGCGTATTCATGCACTTATTCATTTACTTATTTACTTAATCATCTTTTTATTTATTTATCATTATCTGTTTATCCATCTATAAATCGATTTTGTATCAATCGTTTTGCTTATTAATCCAAGTATATATATTTTTAATCTAACTGTTTTTCTATCTTATCAACTATCTATTGTTTGACCAATTTCCCTATTTATGTATTACTCCATCGATATATCTAGCTATCTTTGTTTATTCATACAAATCGATTTATCTATATTCTCTAAATATCTCGCCATCCAACAATCTATCTACTGAATCCATTTGTTTGTCCAACCACATATTTATTATATCAATCAGTGTTTAATTTTTTGTCTATTTCAATATTGATTCATCCAGCAGTCAATTTATCCATTTACCTATTTATTGAACTATCTACTTGACTGCCTTTTTTGCTCATTTATTTAGCTATCAAAGTTTAGTAGAAGATAAATTTTTGCTTCATTATAAAATAGTTATTAAGTGAATTTGAAAACGAGTAGGTAAAGAAAAAACATATTATTTATATCCCAGAGCTTTCGAAGATATAAATACATCAACTTAAGGACACTGAAAAATATGAAAGCATTTTCTAAATAACATAGTATGGATTCCAATTGTAAATATTCGTCTTGTTTAAATGGAATGTAGTTAAAGTGTGAATAAAATTTTATGCAAAACAATCATTTATTTTAATACAGATTATAAATTTAAATAATGGGTTAAAATAAATATGTAAATAAGAAATCATCTCAGCCACATCAGTTGAAATAGTTGTATTAACTGTAATAGATTGGAATCTTATATAACATAATAAAGTGAAAACGAATTAACTGATTCCAGAATGTCATTCGTTATTTTACTGGTTCATTATAGTTTACGTGTACTTAGGAGTAATATCATCCAATCCCACACCCATGACTATTGAATCAGAGGGAAAATCCAAAACATAAAATGGAAAAATACATATAAAAAACATACTGAACTCTACATTATATCTTAATGAATATTGAAAATCATCTTTGAAAAGCAAAACATCAAGTGTAAACTTATATAAAATCCTGATAAATACTCACAGACCATCGACTTTATAACTTTCTTTTTTCTGAGACAATGTTCCGCAGCTGTTGTATCTATACAAGTAGTCTTTTAATATGTAGTAATATTATATCTTGTTATTTTCCTAAATTCAGGGAACCATGCTTTTTTGATAATAAATTTCATCACAGAAACAATATTAACAAAAGGAAATAATTCTTCAAACAATTGCTTGACATTTTCACAAGGGACTGCCCCAATTGATATCATCAATTGCTATTTGCTCTTGATTAATCCATATTAGCAAAAGTTTCATTTATTTCCAGTGCAAACTGCACAAGCTGAAATTCTTTTTGCTAAGTGTAAATTTTTTAATATATCATTTTTAAATTGCTATAGATTGTTTATTTAAATATTCCCATTCAGAATTTAAATCATCAATCAGTTTACAGTTTTCTTTTGTATAAATCTTCATTTCAATAGCGACTAATTATTTAGTACTATTTTTCTGGTTTATGACTAAAATTAATATTTATATGTGTATGGGAAGAATTAAAAATCCAATAAACTATATCAAATTGCAATAGTAAAATTAAAAACAAACATAATAGATGATAAAGTCTGTTACTTTATTCAAAACTGAAATGTTGTAAAAATATTATACATGAATTTCTATATTATTCAGTAAAGCTTGTTATAATATTTTTTTATTTCAAGCAATAACAATTGTTAATTTAATGATTCCATATTTAGTGCTTATATTTCTATGATTTTAATAGATTTGCATTAAAAAAAATTTTTTAACATCACCATTATCAGATTTCAAATTTAATCTTTACAGCATGATTAAAAAGATCACTGATTTACTGACTTCATGTTATCACATAGATTTTCATCATTTTACAGGGATTTCATTATGTAAGTATTTAAAATATGAATTCCAGTTTTATGGTACATATTTAAAATTATTGCAGTATACACATCTAGGGGAAATTTTTTAAAATAAAAATGTATACATTTTTAAAGCTAGAAATAAAAAGAAGTCAGTAAATCGAATTGATAACTGAGAACTTACTAGTCATTCATTTTGAATTTTTTTCTATATCATCAACATTATCAGATTCTATTTTCAATTTTTATAATTAATGAGTAAATACATTTATATTGATAATGACAACATGGATGATTTAATGTATGTCTGTTTTAATGTTTAGAATGGTTATCAAGTTTTTTTGACATCGTAAGCATGAAATTTTGAATTTGACTTTTATGGATCATGGTTACATGTAGCACACTAAGAAAAATCTTAGAGATAAAAAAGGAAATGAATTATTAACTATATTTTAATATATAGGGTATATGAGCACAGACTTTCACATGCCCCACCACTTTCCACACTATCTCAGCCTCAGGGTGGCCTTTGAGCATTTCATCATTAGATTTTCAATTGGATGGATGATTGAAGAGTTGGAGTGTGGAGTAGATTGAAGCCTGTCCATTCAAGTATGAGAATTGGCTATCTTAATATATATCTGAGCACTTATAGCATATGTGTGTAGAGATGGTAATCTGGACCAACTGATGATTGCTGGTTTAGCATGAAATATATATATATATATTGGTGATTATTTATCTTTTCAACATGTGTGTTCAAGTATATCAGTATTATGAGATAGTGTGGAAAGTGGTAAGCCATGTGAAAGTATGTGTTCATATACCCTATATATTACATATATAGACACAGGTGTATATAATAAGCCTGTGTGTTTCAGTTATAACTATATTTTAGTATTTAGACTGAAATTATTTGCTTTCAATATCACTATTTATCATCATCATCATCATGTTTTGTCATTATCAATTTGTTGTAGGAGTTGATCTCTTTAAGTTTAATCCAATTTTTTATCCCTACAATCTCTTCTCCACATATACCAGCAGACTTTATTTCATCCATCCATCTCACCATTCTGCTCTTTCTACTATGTATCTATGTTTACTCCAGCTCCATTCACACTCTAAATTTATTGAATGATGCCAATGATATCTGTTTGTTTTTTCACTTATGTATGTCATATTTGATCTCTTTTTGCTCCTCCTAATATACATCTCTTCCTACTTCATTGCGTATTCTGAAGCCTCTATTGCCTTTGTGTTAAATATCCGAGTGTTAGCTCAATAAGTAAGAACTGGTAAAGCACATACATTAAAATTTTTCTTTGCAATCATATAGGTATATTTTCTTTTAATAAGTTATTTATACCAAAAACATTCCATATTTCAATTCTATAACTAATTTCATCTATTTTGTTTCCATTTATATTAATAATTTGACCAAAGTATTTGTAATTTATTGAACATTATTTTGGTCTTTTTAGCATTTATCCTATAATTCCAAACTTACTTTTATCTGATAACTTTTGCAACTTTTTCTGAAGATCTAGAGCATTATTTGCCAAAACAATCACATAATTTACAAAAACTAGATGACTTAAACAATATCCATTGACTAATATCTCCTTAATTTTCAACTCAGCTGCTTAAACACTATCTCAGTGTTAATCTAATCATTGTTGTTTCGTTTTGATAAGTATTTTAAAAGATATGACAATTCCAGATCTTTGTCCGGATAATCCAATGCTTTAATCACCGTAGAAATGTTTGTAGAATCACATGACTTTGTATAATCCACAAAGCCTAATGACAACTCGTGTTCATTATTTCTTTCTATAATAACTTATAACAATATTTGAATGTTGTCCATTGTACTAAAACTATTTTTAAATCCAGATCCTTTTATTGATTGGTTAAAATTCAAAGTTTCGCGTAGATGAGGTGCAATTATTTTATTAAAAATCTTATAAAGAAGTATTGTAAGACATTGAGAAGTTATAATTTCTATTACCTTTTTTATCACTTTTCATAGATATCAATATCATTATTGCTTTCTTCCAATCATCTGGTATATCTATGATTTACCTATTTGATATGTATGTTTGCCAAATTTTTTTTTAATTCTTCACATGTTTCATTCAAGATATCAATAACAACTTCATCAGTCCATGGAGTTTTCCCCTTCTTCGTAAATTTAATTGCATGTTTCACTTCTTGATTTAAAATATTTGGTAATTCATAATATATAGTAATTCTAAGGGATACTTTATGTTCTTGTTTTTTATTATTATATAATATTTTCTTAATTTTCCACACATTTCATGTGTTATTTTTTTTAAAAAAACTAATAGCTCAATTTTTTTTATTAAAATGATTTATTTAATTGTATAAAAAATCAATAAATGAAAACAAAATCAATAAAAAATTATTCATTATTCACTTGTGGTTGTATGTGTATAATACAAGCATTAAAATTTGGCGTTGTTAACAATGCATGCAATAGATTTTTAAGATGGTTCCTTCGTAAATTGTGGATTTTACAAACTTAACTGTTGAGTATAATGATTCACAATATTACGTTGTCCCAAAAATTGTCCTTAGTTTGCAAGTAGTTTCTTTTGAATAAGGATATTTACGGCAATAATTTTTTTATTTTTATGAATATGAAATAAAAATAATTACTTGTACTGCCCGAATAAAGTAGTTGAAATTGATGCTCAAAAGTCAAAGTAGTGCACACTTAACACGTTGGAATTAAAACTGTAACAAAGAATAATAACATAACTCGAAGTCCAAACGAAGACCTAACCGATTAGTTCCGATAATGCATTAATTGCCACCACCACAGAATAAATTATGCATGGTTTCACAATAAAATGTAAATACATCAAAGCGCATGTGCAACAGCTTAATGCTGTTTAAATATTACAGTTTATAAACATCTATATAAAAATGAATTAAAAAATGATTTATTTACATACATTTAATTTCAAATAAGAATGACGTATCGTAAATTCTAGTACATTTCATTAGCGTCTTCATTCAAGCATGTAATAGTAATTTAAAGTATTATTTAATATCTTCACGCTTTCACTTTCAGACACTTAAGATTTGCCCATACAAAAGCGTTTGGGTTCGAAAAGATAGATGGCCATTCTATCTTTTCCAAAGACTTTATCATGTGTTTGAAGTGTTAGTATTCATTCACTTATAGTTAAAATCTTCAAAGCGCATATGCAACAGCTTAATGCTGTTTAAATATTACAGTTTATAAACATCGCGCTATATGAAAATAAAATAAATAAATAAAAAAGCATACTAGTATAAATTATATCATGATTTTATTTCAAAAGTCTTGTGAAACCACATTCGGCTCTCAGCCGTTTGATCAAGATGATTTTTTATTTCACTTATATGCTTCCATTGTAATTTCCATTTAGCATTTTCTCGAAGAAATGAGAAGTCCACAAGTCTATGTCTTCTCTCCATTCTATCACTAGAACAATATATATTCACATGCATTTTTTTTCTTCAAATAGTTTACCAATCTAGGATTAAAGTCTTTCATAACTATTTTAAAATGTTTGGTATCATCATCATCATCAACCATTATCAATCCACTGCAGGATGAAGGTCTCTCCAAGTTTAATCCATCTTCTCCGATCTTTAGCTTCTCTTCTCCACAACACCCCTGCACATTTTCTTATTTCATCCATCCATCTCACATGTGGTCTCTTTCTGGGTCTTTTAAAATCTCTTGGAATCCAGTTTAAAATTTCAATTGTCCATCTATTATCATCTGTCATAATTGTATATATGTATGGGAAAATATTTATCATTTACACAAACATTCATTCTGCCTTATCAGGCACTGAGAAGAAAGACCATGGTGTTTCTTGATTTTAAACTCAGAGGTGAAAATCCAATAAACTCACCACGCTAGCTAATGCGTGTTGGTGAGCAGCCCATCCATGTTCGTATACTATATGAATAATCACATAGTAATAACAGCTGCAACGACAAGAACGTATGGAGTGGACATTAGGAATTTGCCGCTCGGTTCCTTTAAGGCCTCCAAGAGGAATCAAAGGGTCTCCTTTCAGTTAATAGCAAACTCCTTTCTGCAGCCAATGTTTGGTATAATCAAAAGTATTTTCTCCATCCATATAAAAATCCTTTACTTCTTCAGAAGCATAAACCTGAATTATTTGTATTTTTGACATCTTCCATTAATTTGAATAAGTAACTCATTTTGCCTCTGATATACTAGCAATCTCCATAATGTTGTTATTCCTTTTTTTATTTCTAATGCACTCCACTCCACTTATGCTTTTTAATATTTGTGCCAATATAGTAAAATGTATGCCCATTTTATGAATCAATTGTCTCTTCATCTTTTATTCTAATTTCACAAAGTCTAAGAATTTACTATTTAATTTTATCATAGTATGCCTACATGGCGCAATCTGTTCTTACTTGAAAGTAGTCGGTAATTGGAATTAACTAAATAAAAAGTTATCATCAAATGGCTAAGCCCGTAATCAGAAGATTCTTACTACTGTCTGCCTTGTAAAATACTTAACTTTGATAAAAAAAAATCTACAATTTTATTCATTGAGATGTTTCACGAATATAATAATAAAGTTGGTTTTAATTTATTACATTATAAAAAGAATGATAAAGAGTGAAGACAAATTTATTTGTTCATTTCTGTAAATATTTATAATGATTTATAATAAATTTACAATGCTTTTGTTATACTGATAATTAATAATTAAAGTAAACATAATAGTTATAAAAATAAATTTACCGATTCCATGGTTCTTCTGCAACACCATACATGTTCACATAGAAAAAACAACGAAAGAAGGAATACAATACTGGAACACAAAGTCTTCATTTTATATCTAAAATAACATATATATGTAAAAGTATAATACCCGTTATAAAAAATATTATATGTGATATACAAACAAACAATTCAACGGTAAAAAATATTAAGTTTTAAAATCTTTAGTAGCGCATTCAATTACGTAGTAATCCACGTCATTACTACGGAATTGAAAGCGCTACTAAAGAATTTAAAATATAACATTTTTAACGTTGAATTGTTTGTTTGTATATATATAATTAAAAAAATTAGCCAATTAGCGTTTATTAGTCTTCCGTGATGAAAACCTCATATGATCAGCCTTCAAAAAAATCTTATTTAAATTTCTTAAAAGGTTACTATCTACAGACTCAAAAATACTCTCTACAGAAATAAGCACATTGACTGTGCTTTTGAGGAAAAGTTTTTGTATCTCTGGTAAAGATCTTTATAAAGATTTAAAACAGGATTCATTAATGTTAACAGCTAATCGTACGAATTTCTCAGTGTAAAAGACTATGAAATAGGATTTTATGAATATTTTTTTTACATAAAGGCATAAATATCTTGGCAAAATAAAAAAACAAAGACGAAGAAATGATTACTCTTTACATGAACGTTCCACCTATTCAGGGAGTAACCATAGACATACAGCATTTCATCAAAATATAATAACTGATAAATTTCATTTATTGCATAAAAATAAAAAACCAAAACATAAAAGTAATATTCCTTGTTTAGAAAACAAACTGAACTCAATATAGTCAAAATAAGAGTCATAGATCACATGACCCTATTCTCTTAAGCAAACATTGAGGATGGCCAATTTCTCAACAAGCTTTGTGATAAATGCTTAGCAGAGAAAGCATTTAAAATATCTCTGAAAACAAATGATATTCTTAAAAATTTGAAATAAAATTTATTTTAGAAAGTGTCATGTGTTCTAATATTATAGTACAATTAAGCAATATGGCATGAAAATACTGACAGTTAAATCTATTTATAATTTCTTTAAATGAATTTGTTTGCCTTTGTGAGTATGTGTGTGTGCTTTGTCAAACACAATTTTCTTTCTTTTGTCGATTTAAATTTTTTATGCATTTGCATTTATTGCCATCAATGGATTATTTTTATGAATTTATGGCTATGAATTATTATCATTTTACAATAAAATTGTAATTGTTTTCTAAATAAATTATAATATTTTCATGTTTTGAAACACATAATTTGTTTTACAACCATTGCCTGTTAATATTTGAGAACGATTTGCAAATCTCTAATTTAAAGTCATTGGAATGTTTCTGAAGAATATAAATATCAGCTGTGAACTGTATATGTTTTTATTTAATTTCTTATACTATGAACATATTAAATTAAATAGTTTCATAAATTTATTATGATATACAAAAAAAATTGAAGGATTATATCTAAATAAAAAATAAAAAAATAACTTTACATTTAATGTTGCTAGGAAACCAAAAATTACTAATTGATAGTCTTGGTGGTTTCCTAACATCATCAAAAATAAAGCTATCTCTGATTGTTTACATGCACATAATTCCTTGATTTCATATAATAAATCTATAAAAATATTTAATTAATATTTAAAACTCGCTGGTGAAGATAAATTATTATTTATAGAATGTCAAAAGAAGATATGTATCTTCTGAATTCTCATACCTATAAAAAGGGTTGTTCTGGATTTAAATCATCATAACAATTGAGTTAGAAATAAAAGAGGATCCCCTTTTTCTTCTAATTAAATTCAGAATAAAAGAGCTATTACATATTATTGGAGAAAACATATTTAGCTTCAGGACTATCAATTAATAATTGATGGTTTCCTACCATCAAAAGTAAAGTTATCCCTGGTTACTTACATTGATATAATCCCTCAATTTTTTTTTGGTTATATATATAATGTGTGATTGTCTGTTTCTATAGTGGGGTGTCAAATTATATGAAAGAATAATATACTCAAAGTCTATTTTCTCAGTATGTTAAATTTCAGTATTTGAAAGTCATTAATAAAATCATATGGTATATGGATTGATAATTATGAGGTTTAATATTGAAACGATAACTTTCTAAGCCCCTATCGTTTCACCATCAAACCTAATGACACTCTCATCTGTGCTAAGTGCGAACCTATTTAAATGTTAATAAATCTAAAATTTGCTCATGTCTGTATAAACAGTATTATATATTTGCATGCGAACCAACGCTATAATTAGATAGGATTAGGAAAATTATAGCATACTAAATTGATTTAATATTTCTAAAAATGTTCGTTATATTATTTAAATTAAGAGTAAATTATTCATTTTGTTGTTTAATATTGTAATTTCGTATGTGGATATATATAATCTGTGCTATATAGAAGAAAGACATGATTTAAAATATGTAAAAGCCATTATCTAAAAATAATATTAAATGTCTTTAAAAATTGTTAAAAGATTTCTTGTTTTAAATATATTTCAGGGAAAAGTTTCTCAAAAATATATTTAAAAGCTATATCAAAATATGTTTGTAAATTATTTTAAATAAATATGTAAAAAGGTTTGCGTTTTAAAAAAATGTTAAAAGGTTGTTTTTAAATAAGAAGAGTTTCTATTTAATGTAAGATAAAAATAAAAAGCTGGTCAAGTAATTAGAAAGATTTCTGGTTGTAAACAAGTGTCATTAACGACCACACCCGGAATTCATAAAAAGTAAAACTAGTTCAAAATTTACTAATTAAAATCTCCTTAGATAAGATTAAGTTATTTTAAAATCTAAATTGGACAATTGTTGGCAACGAAAAATCTTAATTATAATAGCTTATGGAATGTTTCTAACATAAGTTATCTAAGATCTGGATTATAAATTGAAAATTTATTTAATTAAATTCCTGAGTTTAGTGAGTCTTGAGGTGATAGATTCCGATAAGGAAAAGATATAAATACTCTGTATTTTTAACAAGAAAAGGACAGCCATATTGTTAGTGAGAATTGCAGCCAGTCTTCACAATTGTTAATGTTTAACATGTCCGGCTAAAAGCGGGCATCTTGTTGCTATTACTCTGCGGGAGAACGGGGTTTCTCTCGTCGAAATGCCTGAACCACCATCATGCCGCTAGCAGAGATCAGTCTAACAGAATTGGAAAGATGATGCCGCCCAGTCAAAATAAACCAAACCAACAGCCAAGAACTTGCAGTCCAGATAAATAATACCGGTACCGTTTTATTTTTCAAACCGCAGAGCTCTGTGTAATTCTTTATGTAAATATATCTATATAAGTTAGCTAACTCTCTTTTTAAAATAATGATAAAACTAATATGTACCCAAAACTTAAATCCATTTAGTTAATATTTTAAATATGTCAATTGCTATCAAAATTTAATGTGTTAAAGTTTAAATAATCTGACTTATTTATATGTTCCTTTCATTTAAAGTATTTTATAAGTGTCTAATTTAAAGTTATATCACTGCGGTTGTGTCTATATTTCTTTGCTTATTTTAATTAAATGCTTTTATAATTTATATGCCAATATTTCGAAACAGTGGCAACTTAATTTCATGTATATTTTAAGAAGATATTATTTGAAAATCTTCGTGTAATTTGTTTATAGCGTCAACTTTCTGCGCTGTTTCCAAATCCTATTTTTTTATTATTTAAATGATTTAATATGTGAAATGTGGCTCTTTTGATCAACCAGTTAAAAACTTAACCATATAGTTTTATTTAGAATTAAATTTAGCCTTGATCGTATTTATAAGTATATTTGACATTTAAATTCTTAAGTCCATAGAAATATACTTTCCCTCCTTAAATATTTATTATCTATAAGTAACTTAATAGATCGAGCATGTCAAAGTACAGATGTAGTAATATTCCCTTTCATAGCATAGACGTTTATTACCAGGCTACGCAAGAGTTGGTCCCAATTTGATAGAGCTAATATGCTATTAACTCGTATTTTATAGTATGAAATATACTATTCTTTGCTTGGCAGATGTGATATTATTTTATAAAATTATTCTCGTTTTGCTGCTATACGTAATATACGTATCTCAAGGTGGAGCCACAGCATTGCCAGCACATCTTCTCTTATAGGGTGGAGCAGTAGCGAAGCCTGAGCCAAGGCCAGGTTAGCACGTAAGTCCCCCACCATCCCTGAACACAATGTTCCTTTTCACGCAGCATTGCGATTGGTTACAGGGTACCGGCGTTTGTCGCAAGAACCCTGAAGTTATTTCATCCATCCGCAGAGTGACTTTTCCTATTATTGTTTACCTGTGCCATAGCGCATTCGTAAAATCTTATTTCAGCCAACTCTCCCACCTTAACATAACGCTTTCAGCATTCTGAAAATTTTCTCTCGAAAGCCATGTTCGATCGATCATTACTTGAGCTGGTTTATGCGCTCGTTATTAAGTCATATTGTATATTTTAGTAAATGAATTCATGATCAAAGTTTAATATAATTATTTATATATCAGCCACAAATGTAATAGGATTTGGCTTATCGAGATTTATAGACATAACGTAGTGATTAATTATGTATCAATTGTAAACAATTCATAAGATGGGCATATGTTAAACCCCTCTATGAAATTTAATGATTACTTATGTAAAGTGATTTTGAATTACCAAATGTTTGCATACATTCGACGCTGAAATGTGTAAAACTTATCAATTTCATGCCAATTGTAAATAAATATATAATTAATTTAATGTATTTCGTTCTCTGTCTCATTATTGATCTAATTCAATCCAATTCTAATTATTATTTATAGCCTATATATGTGAAAACTATGCATTAAGTTAAATTAGATTAGTGACATATTTTAGTCAATTAAGAACCTCTCTTTTAATTATCAGAGTCTTATTGCTTCTCCGTGACCTATGTCGGCCGTGTGGAAAGAGATATACTATGTGTAATTTCAAGATGGTAATTCATAGGGTCTTGAGTCTTGGAATCCTGGCTTACGAGTTGAAGTGTGGTCGTGATTTGGGATGTCACAGTCCTAGTCTGGTCAGCTTCGGTCTCTTTTGCTTGGATTCTGAATTCTGTTACGCGAATGTACAAACTTTACTGTTACAATATTGAAAATCAATTTATATTATAGTTATATATGAAGTATTCAGTAATGATTAACTTAATGATTGTAAAAAAAACTAATGATTAACTTAAATAATTCTGTCATAAGCAAGCTTTAATCTTGTTGCTAAATTTTGTTGATGAAAAATATGTATCTAGAAAGCAGTTGGTTTATGTATTTAATTACACAAATCTAATGCTAATTATTTTATATAATTGTGATCATTACTTTTATTTACATGAAAGCAATAATTATTTCCCATGACAAATACAACTCTTTAGAGCTGATTGTTGAACACAAAAACAACTAATAAGACACATGCACATATATGAATTACAAATCCTGGGCACTAAACCATAAATAGAAATAAAAGATCACAGTTAATATTTTTAAAATTAAAATCATGGATTAAAAAGAACAAGGAATTGAATTGAATTAATGAGACAAAAATATTTAATTAGTTGTACTAAAATAATAAAAATAATAGCAATCTATAAATAAATTATCTCTTCTCATCATATTTTACAATCCGTCAAAATTTGTATATATAATTAAAAACATGCTGGTTATCAGCATAGCTTTAAAAGAGCAAAATATGATTTATTTGTGCATAAATATTATTAGATTATATATTTGGAACAATACCCTGATATAAAAACTCTCACCAAAGTTTAAAAATTGAGATAAATATTGTTAGGAAAAATATTAATAAAAAATAGCAATGTAAATATGGAATTTTTTATAAAAAAATATTTATGATAAAATATAAACTAAAGTATGTAAAATAAAAAATAAAAAGCTCAAATATTATCCAGGTTTCAAATAAAGTATTCACAAAAAAAATAATACTTGCATGAGTAAATATATATTTGAAAAAATATTTTTAGTTTAATAATCGGCAAGTTCTTTCCGTTAATTAACTCCACAAAAGTTATCATCAGCTTATAATTTAAAATATTAAGATACTAATTGTTTTATATAAATTAATTTCAGTTTAAGACTAACAATATTTTTTTGTTAATTCTCATGCAGTTTTTAGTTTGAAAATAGACCAATAATTCGTTATCTAAACGTTTGCGGAGCTTCATTTCCAAATGATGATAATTATAAATACAATTTGTACACCTTGCTTCAAACACTTTATAGCAAAAAAAATATTGTGTGTATATACACACACGCAATCTGACATTTTGACAAATAATTTGTATTAGACTAGCGATTGTCTCCTTAATGAATAATATTTCTGTAGTGTAATTTTCAGTACACCACTCTAGTTTTATCAGCTTTTAACACCAGTCTCTCTTGCATGAGAGTGGTGTAGTGAAAATTACACTACAGAAATATTATTCATTAAGTGACATTTTGATTGTTCTGCAGTCTTTCTCAGAGCAACTACTATTTTAGCTTTTAAAATGGTTGTAGCTCTGAGGAAGACTGCTGGACAGTCAAAAGGAAACATTAGGTTGTATATATATATGCGATATTTTATACTTGATATTTAAATTTGATATTTTATAGTGTTTGAAGCAAAATATATAAATTGTATTTATATAAAATATTACAATAAAATGGAAGTGGTAAGTTTAATGATCTTTATGATAATAATTATCTTTTTTATTGTAACAGAATTACCTTTTTGACCATTTGTAAACGTTTAATTTTACACTTTACAATCGATACAACTGTCACATCAAGCAAAGAAGCAAATATAGACTCATTAATTAAGTCTATATTCCTGATCGAATACTGAGATTACCAATGGAATATTTCAGTATTATCTTTCCTGATCAGATGCTTCTTTGGCTGCTGGATATTTATTTATAAGAATGATTTATTTAAAAGAATCCAGCGCTTGAAATATTTATAATTGTAGAATACGGAGACGTTGACTCTAGAAATGTCTGGTTTTACGAGAACGGGAAAAAAGACGAGAACAGAGAGACCAAGATGGCATAACGTATAGCCACACATGGAACCAAATGTCTTATTTTTCATTTGCCGTGAGTAATAGAACTTTTCTTTGCCAAGACTTTAATTATATGTATACTTTTGATTTTGTTACTGTTTTTCTTTCCGCACATTTTGTTATCTTAAGCATAGACATTTTTTTTATAATAACACATAACATGTAACTAATAAACTAGCTTTGGGAAAGTAAAACTGTCTCCAACTCTTAAGTTAATAAATTGTGATTTCGGCTGAGATCGTTAACTTCCCGAAAACACTACAGATGGCGCAGTCATGAACAGGACTTTAAATCGGAGATTTTTTTGTGCGTAATTTTGAAAAAAGTGAAGATATCAGAATAGAGATAAAAATGTCAGTACCCTCATACGTATTAAGAGAATTAGAAATAGGAAACCCGGCAGGATGGACCCTCTACGTCAAACAAATAGAAAGATATATGAGATTAAATAAAGTCGAGGATGATGAAATGAAAATCTCGACATTGTTGTATTTTTCCGGAATAGACGTAGTTCAGATTGCTAAACAGTTGGCCGAGAACAAAACTCCGGAGCAAATACCGTATAAGCTATTAGTTGAAAAACTCACAAATTATTTTCAACCTGCAATTACAAAAAGAGTCGCTCATTTGAGATTCAGAATGAGAAAACAAAACACACATGAAATTTATTCGGAATATAACCTTGCATTGCGGACATTAGCACGAAACTGTGCATTCTCAGACATAGATGACATGCTCCTAGATCAGTTCCTATACGGCATGATGGACCACAATCTGAGAAAACAACTACTCAGTGAAACAGATTGATTATAATGCAGCGATTGCGAAATGTGTGGCTCACGAGACACTAGTGACTAATGCAAAGGAATTTCGAGAGGGAATCCAAGAAAAAAATTATACGACAGATGTACATAAACTAAAACCAATGGAAACACAACCACAGACGTCGAGAGAGTCTTTTAGCTGTTATTGTTGTGGTATGAAAGGACACGTGAAAAGGACATGTAAGAATAGAACTTTGAAATGCCGAACATGTGGCATTAAGGGCCATATGGCGATCGTTTGCAGAAACAGGGATGGAAACCAATACAGAAGTGATAAGAGAATGGAAGTGACAAGGAGAGCAGAAATAAAGAAATGTGAGACAAACCTGAGTGAACAAATAGTGCTGGATGTCAGAATAATAAATGTAAAAGTAACAGTGGAGATAGACAGTGGGGCAGGGCTATCCATTCTGTCAATAAAGGATTGGGAAAAAATTAACACCATATCCAAGTCGAACCTAAAGTTGGATAAGACTAATGTTATCGCCACTGATGTAAATGGAAACAATGTCCAAATTTGTGGAAAAATTTTGGTCCCAGTGAAATTAAATAACAAAAGCAAAATTTTGCCCTTGTACATAGTTAAAAAGAACATAAAACCCTTACTGGGCTGAAACTCATTCCGCCCACTGGGCATATCCATACAAGTGATTAAAACTGTAAAGTTAGAAAACGTAGTGCGACAGAAATTCCCAAGGATATTTGAGAAAAAAAAGGAATACTGAAGATAGACCCAGTAGACATAGAACTTACCGATGAAGCCCAACCGGTAGCAAGAAAACCCCGGAAGGTTCCATTTGCACTAAGAGCAAAGGTCGAAGAAAGTCTGTCAGCCCTGGTAAAGGAAGGAGTGTTGTCACCAGTGGAAAGTTCAGATTGGGGCACTCCAATTGTGATAGTCACAAAGCCAGACAGGAGTTTGCGGACTTGTGGGGACTACAGGTTCACTGTAAATCAATATCTAAAAAAAGTGTGTATTCAGTCCCGAATGTCACAGAAATAGTGGCATCACTCCGGGAAGCTGCAGTTTTCACTAAGATAGATTTGAGGTCAGCTTTTCATCAAATCCCAGTCACAGAGAGGTCAGCAAAAATACTAACTCTGTACTCATGTCGGTCTTTTCCAGTGCAATAAGCTACCATATGGAATCATGACAGCCCCCAATATATTCCAAGCTAAAATAGATCAAATGATGCAGAATATGAAGGGAGTGATCCCCTACCTGGATGACCTACTGATTTATGCTAAATCAGAAACCGAACTGAAGGAACGTGTGCTTACCATATGCAACTGATTTGGAAAAAGTGGGAATCAGGATAAATACCACTAAGAGCATTTGGTCCACAAGAGAAATAAAGTTCCTGGGACATATTTTGATCAAAATGGAAAACGTCCCAATCCCGAGAAGGTCGCTGCGATAAAAAATGCTCCAGTACCAAGAAATGTAAAAGACTTACAAGCATTTCTGGGAATGCTAACCTTCTATGAAACCTTTTTGAAGGGAAAGGCACATCAGCTAAAACCCCTTTATGCCTTATTATGCAAGGGTCAGTGCTGGAAGTGCAAGGCTGAACACCAAACTGTTTTCCAGGCAACCAAGGATTTATTGTCATTTGAAAGTCTGTTAATGCATTACCAAGGTAATCAAGAAGTTATAGTAACCACCAACACTTCGGAATATGGGGTTGGAGCCATCATATCACACTTGATAAATGGACAAGAACATCTGATAGCCTATGCCTCCCATACCCTGTCACCTGTGGAAACTAACTATAGCCAGCTGGACAAAGAATCCCTCGCTATCATTTTTGCGGTAAAAAAATTTCATCAGTACATCTATGGACGAAATTTCACCTTATGCACTGATCATTGCCCACTATTAGGCAAGACCAAAAAAACACCCGAATATAGCAGCCAGAGAATGCTAAGATGGATTAATATACTGGCAGCATACGATTATACACTAGTACACAAGCCGGGAAAGGACATACCTCATGCTGATGCCCTATCGTGTCTACCACTGAAGGTGGATAGACTACGTGAATTTGTGAAAGTGAATTTATTGGAAGTGGTGAAATTGGACAATACAGTAAATAGTGCAAAAATAGCGGAGTGGACAGCTAGTGATTCGGGATGTTGCCAAATGAGGACTTGGCTAAAGGAAGGATGGCCAAGCCACCATCTTGATTATCTTCATATAGCTATCTGGAATGCCCGTCAAACCCTCTCTACCTGTAATGGTTGTATCACCAGGACAGATTGTGTATTCGTACTGATGGAAGGTCATGCCCAGGTCTTAAGACTACTCCATGCCGGACACTCGGGAATAGTGAGAATGAAAGCTTTGTCACATTCATATGTGTGGTGGCCAGGAATTGACCAAGAGATCGAAGAGATGGTGGGACAGTGCCACAGTTGCCAAGCCGAGGCAAACCTGCCAAGAAAAACACTGAGCTCTTGGATAGAACCAAACAAACCCTGGGAACTGATCCACATTGATTATGCTGGGCCTATAGAGGGACAAATGGTTTTGGTGGTGGTGGATGCATACAGCAATTGGGTGGAATACTGTTTGTTAAGGTCGGCAAACTCGACATCTACCAAAAGGGCCCTCCAAGAGATATTTACCACGCATGGATACCCCGAGATATTGGTACCAGATAATGGAACAAGCTTTACCTCCACCAGTTTTGAAAACTTCCTGACAGAAAGAGGGATACGTCACATTTTTGCACCGACATACCACCCTGCATCAAATGGTTTGGCAGAGAAGACAGTCCAGTGTTTAA
This sequence comes from Epiperipatus broadwayi, assembly GCA_028023455.1. NCBI lineage: Eukaryota > Metazoa > Onychophora > Udeonychophora > Euonychophora > Peripatidae > Epiperipatus > Epiperipatus broadwayi. The sequence goes on from JAQFVV010012424.1 coordinate 4,791,381, forward strand.
AAAAAGACCTGAAGAAAACAAGGAAGACCAGGATGGAGGAGGCATTGCTGGAAATCATGTTCTTCCAACATTTTTTGCCAAGGTCTAAAGATAGTAAACCACCGGCTGAACTGTTATTCAACAGAACGTGTCGCACACACATGTCAACTGTTTTACCCCAAAAGGAAAGAACTAAGAGAGAACTGGAAGATGATTCCCATAAACATATGAAAAGGTTCAAAAGAAATGATCCAGTCTGGGTGCATGATATACTAAGGAAGAGATGGCTACCCGGAACCATCATAAGTACAAAATCAAGGACAATTTACCAAATAAGACTAGAGAATGGTCCATCTGTCCATAAACACATAGACCACTTAAGGAGAAGATTTCCGTGTGCTTGAACGGATATCCCAGAAACCATTGGAAATGCCAGTCAATGGGACATCTTACCTAAAGAAGATAAGGAAGTATTGCCACAAATAACATAGGAAGAGTTTTGCCAAAATGAACCAGACCACATGGATAGTGTACTGGAAGTTACAGACCCAATACATGACACTGACAGTGGGCCAACCCAACAAGATGAAGGAAAACCTGCACCAAGAGTTCACCGTGAGCATAGGCTGCCAGAAAGGTTGAAGGACTATGTTCTAGAGTGAGGGGAGATGTATAATACAGAGACGTTGACTCTAGAAATGTCCGGTTTTATGAGAACGGGAAAAAAGATGAGAACAGAGAGACCAAGATGGCATAATGTATAGCCACACATGGAACCAAATGTCTTATTTTTCATTTGCTGTGAGTAATAGAACTTTTCTTTGCTGAGACTTTAATTATATGTATACTTTTGATTTTGTTACTGTTCTTCTTTCCACACATTGTTATCTTAAACATAGACATTTTTTTTGTATAATAACACATAACGTGTAACTAATAAACTAGCTTTGGGAAAGTAAAGCTGTCTCTGACTCTTAAGTTAATAAATTGTGATTTCGGCTGAGATCGTTAACTTCCTGAAAACACTACAATAATTTTTGCAAGATTTAATATTACTGTGCAATATTGACATGTGTACTTTTACTAGAATAAATGTCTACTTAGTATTTTATAAACCCTGTGGGTATATCATTATAATTAGTATGGTGAAGAAGGAAAGACGAGGAGTAAGGAGCTATTCATAAATAAATATTGTTTAATATAATGCATTCATAAACATTAAAATATAATACTTCAACATAAAACAAGCAATCATTAAAAATAACACAAATTATATTTAATTTAATTATTCACACTAATAATGATAATTCTTTGATACTAAACATTTACATGTAGATTTTTTATAGCTTATAGTCTTTTCTTCACGTATTCTTTGATATAGAAAACTACTAATTATTTGGTTCATTCAGATTCACATTTGCAATTGCATTTTTTAATTTATGTGGCCATTTACAAAAGTGTGTGCACATGTGTTATATTAAAGTTAGTTACCTAGGTTTTCTGGACATTGATGAGGGAATTATTACCCATCATGTGGATTACTCCACTTCTTTTGTAGAGATTGAAATTCTTGGGATCTGGCTGGATTCTTTCTTGCAGCTTACTTAAGTCATATTCTTGTGGCTTTAATGACAGGGAAGGTGAACCATCAGGCAGGCGCTATCTCTACTATTACTTCATGGGGAAGATGACTTTACACCCAAGGCGAGTGTGGATCAACTAGCATCCATTTGTGGCCCCTTAGCCCTGCATTATCGACGTTTCAACTTCTTGGTACATTTTTGTTCACAGCTCTCAAACTACTCTGTCTGTCAACTCAGCAGACTCAAAAAAGAACTAAAACATGGCTACTTCTTTCCCCAACTTGTTACTTGATTAATTGTCCCAGAATCCTTTTCTTATCTTCTTGATTGTTTTTGGAATGTCATTAATTACATTTCACACATTTATTTTACTTTTATTAAATACATAAAATTTTCTTCTTTTTTTTATTTATTTATTTTTATTTTATTTTATTTACTTCCATTTCTTTTTAATAAAGTAATTTTCTTATTTACATACTCTTTATTTTACACACATAGCCATACCTATATTTCATGCATTCACATGTGTATTTTGAAGAGATGATCTTTATCTCCTTATAAATCTATTTATTTTTATTTATAACTGCGACTGAAATTTATGATTGCTAATTCTACAATTAACCCCTTTTTATTTACTTTTCCCCTTAAGACTTGATCATCAACTTCGATGATCCTATTTTACTATTCCTTTAACTTTAAAATTTTTAAATTTTTAAAAGTTGACTTTAGAATGTGAAAGATAAGGATCTTGGTTGCTTACCTTCCTTCACTTTCTTTTATTACCATAATTGATTTTTTTAATTACTTGCATTCCTCAACTACCATTTTGATTTTTTAATTAAAACTTAACTTAAAATAAATTTATTTTATTTTTCTAACTTTATTATCCAATTTCTATAACTTAGTTTACAAAAAACTCACATTTAATATTATACTATATATTAAATGTACACATGTGTAATCACAGTATGTGTGATCATCACATTATAAACAGTAGAAAATATATTGCAAAGAATTAAAGGCAACGAATTCTAAAAAAAAATTTAGCATATAATTTCAAAGTAATATCAATAATTGTTGGGAATTAGTACTAGTTAAAAGTGTCTTTTTAACGCATATCTAATCAACTGCTACAATTAGTAACTTTACTTTCAAATTTTAACTTTATTTAGCTTCAAATCCAAATCTCCATCTGTCTTCAAAACTGAATTTAAATGATTTAAGTGGTTTATGCTTGTTTATAAAAATTACAAAAAAAAAATAAAAAGAATAGGCAGAAGTTTTTCTTTACAAATATAATTAAAATCATATTATACTGAATCCCATAATTATGTAGTTCAACTATTTTAAGAATTTACAAAACATAGAAATTACTTAGAGGTAATATAATAATTAGTTTTAGGGCACAAAAATACCCTGACTACAAAAAATAAATTTACAAGGATAAAATAATTTTAAAAATAAGTTAAATTACATTGCTATTTTATCATCAGAATTTTTTTTTTTTATTTTAAGGAAAAATTTTAATAACAAAAAACAAAAATTATATACATTTTACAATAATTATTTACACATAAATTTTGAACTATAGATCTTCATATTTATTTATATTTGAATATTTATGCATTTTACATACTTATGCATCTGGATATTTAACTTTTACATTAATATCAGTTTATATGGTGTTAAAGATGAAGCATATATTTTATAAAGCTAACATATTGAGATAAGACAAGATATGAAAAGAAGGAATACGAAAATATATAAAAGTGATACATTAAGAAGAATTAAATATCTAGAAATTTTATAAAATGGTACAGAAAAAAAGAATTGTACCATAAAAAGAGTAAAATTCTCCAAAGTGTAAAATAATATCTTGGTATTAGTAGAAAACTTATTCCCGCAATGGAAAGAAAAGATGGAACAATTACTAAAAAGCGATATAGCATCCTGTTATGTGTAGACAAAAAAGGAGAGAGGTTGCCTTGACAACAATGAGAAATATTGATTATTATCTATGTTGGCATGTTTAGGTGTTGAGTGGTTTGTAATGGATATATATATAATGGTATAAACAATATTATAGTTTAAACTACAATATTGTTTATACCGTTAATTATTTATGTTTTTATATATATTTTTTATAACGGGTATTGTACTATTACATATATATATATATATATTGAAGCGGAAAATATGTTACACATATTTTTGCTTCACTGTCTGGTGATTCAAAACCTTGAATCAGAGGTTTAAACCCAGCTATATATGTGTGTGAATCACTAGAGAGTGAAAGGACACATACAAGTTTTAAAACCCTCCTTTGTTTTTGTACTTTCATAAGTTAAACATTTTATTATAAAAGAATATTTAATAATTTTAAGTCGGAAATATTTAAATTTCCATTCCTTTTAAATAATATGTATATTTATTTTTTTATGTTTATAGTTCGCATATTTTATTTTATGATGCAATACCAAAGAAAGTTCTAGAGAGTAATTAAAATAACTCTGAAACTTATAAATAAAAGAATATTCTAGATTTAATTTAAAAAGGGTAATTAATAAATTAACCTTTTGACTGTTTGACTCGTTCTTAATCGAGGCACTTTTTGATACATATTCGTTTTAATCGAGTAAATTTGACATCGCTGTAAATTGCTTAGTTTTTGGACTACGTTTACGGTTTTAACGTCATTTTTTAGAACGCAAAAAGTTTTATAATATACTGCCATCTATTGAATTATTTTACAAGTAAAAAATCAATTAATTGATGATTTATGTCAAACAAAAACTAAGCACTGCCTTTTCACATCTTTTCTTGAATCTTATTGGCTGTTGAAATTTTGTAAACAAAAGAAAATGGAAAAGCTCCGCCTTCTCATCATCTTTTCTTGAATCTTATTGGCTGTTAAAATTTTTATATGGCTGCCAAAAATTAAAAATTTACTGAACGCTTTTGTTTTATTTTGAAAATGATAAACGAATGTTTTAGAGCATTTTAAAAATATTTTTTGATGAAATACAAATAAAATACAAATTATTTTCATATAATATGTCAAAAATAAATATTATTTTACAAAAATAGTTACGATTTTAGCAAGAATTATTTATTTATTGCAAAGTCGGGAAAAAAAAATCATAACGTGAAATTACGATTGCCGTTTCTTTTCATGTCAACCGTAACAAATATTTTTAAAATTAAAAATCAAAATTTATTTTTGAACAAACTTTCGTTTATTTTTATAATGTTAGAAATTACTAATATACTTTTTAAAAACGAAACTAAAGTGAATATATTTAAAAAAACGGTCAATAACTTTTGAAAAATTGATACATTATTTTGTGCATCGGCCAATTAAAAGCTTTGAGTGATACCACCTGCAGCGAATGAACAATTGGACAGTTAAAGGGTTAAATCCCATAGCAAACATAATATTAATGGAAATTATATCTTTTGAATCTATTTCCATTCTCAAAATAGATTAAAACAATACTCTCTAGAACTTGTTGCATTATCATTTGAGAGTAAACAATAAGTGCATTCAGGCCAGTTAATGGACATCAGGGCCTTATCATTTTAGGCTAAGTCTCTCAGTGCACAATTTTACCAAATGTTGCAGAACAATCCCACTTCAATTTAAATTTTGAAATATGAATCCAGAGTAGAGGGACTAAATTTGCTTCCCCTTTCTTCTCCAAAAATCATTTCCATACTGCTATGTTAACCTGCCATCTCCACTTATGGACTGCCTAAATCAAACACTGAACTGTCTCAAGATGCCAACCATTATTTTTCAAAACTTTGCCTTGCTAACCGTGTTTTCCTCGTTTGTAATCTTATGCGTACCAATCCGTACTGACATCAAGGAATGGAAGGTAAATCCTAATCATGCCGCTAACATGAACTCTTTTTAAACTTTCATTTCAAAATCTAAACTATTTGTAATGTAATTCTCTTTTTGTTTAAACATGGCGTTGTAATACTAATTGTAACTATTCTATAAAGTAATGACTTTCTCTTTCTGTATAAAAATCTAATGCACGAATCTCTAACTTTATTTTTTTTAATACATTTTTTACTGAGTTTCACAATTTTTATTTTTAATATTTTAAATGCAGCAAACTTTTAATTTCTATTTTGTAAATTTTGTATGATTTAATATGCTAATAGTTCAATCTAGCGAACCGATCCTAAATTTTGTTATTAGATATCCTCGATATTGTGGGATGTTAAATCATAAATGTAAGCTTTCTTACCTAACTAAAAGTTTGCTCGATTGAATAATATTTTTTTTAAGTTATTCTATTTGCTTAGTGGCAGATTATTCACTGCTACATTTAATTTATCACTTTATTTCCATGTTCATGCTATTGATTTTATTTTTATATTATATTTAGAAGTAAACTTAATGACCTTACCGTTGCTGTTTTTTTTTTTATTATGTGGTCAATCATTTGCCCATCACGCTATCTAGCATGGTAATAATTTTATGGAATTAATTACTAGTTAGCATATTAATATTTGTTTAATGAAGGTAACAATATTTCCTCTTTTATGTTGACATCCTAACCAATATTAAAGGTCATTTGCGTACCTTTCGAGAGAGATCAATTATGTCATATCATTATGCTAGATTCTATTAAATTACGAGGGCCTTAATTCAAATATCAGCGTCATTAAGAACCTGATTTATTTTTTTATTATTAGCATTGCTTGGTTTAAATAACATTATGAAATTTCCTCATTTTGCTTTGTCAGACTTAAAACCCGGAGGAACGGAATTATTTTACTTATGGCATATCCGTGAATGGGGTTTGGAAGCACCAACTCCAGGATGTTGTCAGGTTGTAGATAGGCTCAGCATGGGGTAACACTGGAAGTAAACCGGACCATGGATTCCTATGCAACAAATGCTGACCTGTTACATGTACAGGCACATTTCATATTTTTATATAATTGATGAAGCGTTCGTCCGAAAATGGTCTCAATCTTTTCTAGCATTATGATTTAGTCAGCACCGCAATTCTAGTTTAATATTATTATATTTGCCCATTTTAAATCTGTAAGATGTAATGCGATGATTTTTAAATCCGTCTCTTATTTTTGTTTATATTATAAGTTAAGGAATGCCATTCTAAAGCTTATTTAAGCTACCCGCCCTCTCATTGAAACAATGTTTGAGTGCACTAACAAATAATGCTAAATAAATCCTTTCCAGTCAAAAAGGAATATAATAAAATACAAATAACTTTACTGTTTGAACATTTTAAGGTCTAGTGACTATTTAAGTGAATAATGTAAATTATAAAATATGTTCGTACGTGGTTCAAATGAACCATAGTAAATTGATGTAACTTATATTACATTTATCTGTTTTTAAGGTTATTTATTTTTCATAAAATATTCATAACGTCCAAGTTATAATATGGTAAGATTGGTATTTACTGTTAGCATATTAGGCCACATTTTTTGACTATCTGTACATTTTTTTTATCATCGTATTCAATTGCAGATTTGTGTATTACTTAATCATTAACTTATATGCTATTATTATGTAATTCCTTCAATACGCAAATCAGCATTTATAATCAAGTGAAAACCAAAATTCTATTAGTGTTATATGTAAATAGATTCGCGACTGTTTATTAAATTGTAAATATTTGTTTATTCATTTTTCTAATTAATATTAATAAATTATTAACCATATAATTGGTATTTAATTCTGCTTTGCCTCTTCATTTATGCATACATATCGTTAATTAGATTGCGTTATATATAGCTCATTTCCACTGACAGGCCAACTTAGATTTATTAATGAATTTTGATGAAAGTTTAATTATAATCTTAAGCTATTTCATTCTGTTGGTGGTGGGGGTTTAAAGCCTAGGAGTATTATCATTCTCTATAGATCTCTTGTTTTTCCACTGTTGCTCCGGGACAGGAATGAATAAAATTTCATTTGTTAGCATCAGAAATGTTGTTCCTAATGTTATAGATCAGGAAAATAGGCAATAGGGCAGAGTTCATAATTGTTCCTGACTTATGTATCTTGCACATGATTGGACTCGAGGTACTTTTGCCTAGATGCTAGCTCTTGTTAGACGAACATACAATTCTGACCGGTACAATATATATATATATATATATATATATATATATATAGTCTTCCGATCGCATAACATTTTAAATGATGAAGTGAGATTCGCTATTGAATCTATGAAAAAGAAGAACGCTCCAGATAACAATGATATATTTATCTTAAAAAAAGCAGGTGAAGAAATTGAAAACTTGTTGGCAATATTATATACCAAACGTCTAAATGATAAAGATGTACCAGATGACCAAGAGAAATGATAGCAATATTGATATTTAAAAAAATTGATGAAGATAATATAAATTACAGACCTTAAGTCTTTTATCAGTTTTATACAAAATTTTTAACGTAATAATAACTCATCTATAGCAAAGGATGAATTTTAATCAATCAAAAGAATAACCTAAAATGAAAAGTAGGTTTAACACAGTAGCTCACTTCCAAGTATTAAGAGCTATTATGGAAAAACCCATTGGATATGAGTTGCCATTATGTTTTGGATTTATAGGTTATAAAAAGGCAATTGATTCTATAAATATTTCAACAGTAATTAAAGCAGTGGATATCAAGATATAAAATCGGGATAGTATCATATTCTAAAGAATGGGCATCAATGATTAGATTATATAGTGATTTTAAAAAAAACTGGCGTAGAGAAAGGTGTATGTCAGAGTGATTCCATGATTCCAAAACTTTTTATAGCAGTTTTACTAGAAATATTTTAAAATTAAAATGGAATGTTTAAGGAATAAAAGTAAATTGAGATTATTTAAGTCAAGATCTTTCGGATGATGTAATTGTTTTTGCAAATAATGCTTCAGAGGTTCAGGAAATGTTGGAAGAGGTGTCAAATAAAAGTAAGAAAGTAGGACTAAAGATAAATGTTAAAAGCACTTAAGTATTGCTAAATGAATTTTTTCAAAAGAAGAAATTAAAAATTGATAATGATGAATTACAAAAGGTTAACAACTACAAATACATTGATCATATTATTAATACAGATTACAACGTAATACATAAAATTAATCATAGAATTAAATTTAGATGCAATGTTTTAAATAGAAATAGTATTAGAAGGAAGTATCCTTAAGTGTTTGAAAAGAAAGAATTTTAATAAATGTATAGTCCTAACTTATGGATCTTATATTAGCAATATAGAGACTTCAGATCTCTAACCAAAGTATAGAGAGATGGCAAGAGAACAAATTGATATTAGTGCATAATTAAAAAATGAAGAGAATGAAGTGAAGTTGGGATGAACATACTACTAAATAACAGATGAACAGACAATTTAAAACTGAATCAGAAGAAATTTTAAAAAACTGAGAGTGATTGAATTAAATAAGAAAAATTGCTGATATGCTGTAAAGAAAAAAGTGAGATTGGAAAAACAGGATGTACAATTCTATTAGCCTATTCAGGCTGCTTGATAGCCTTGTTTGTAGTCAAAATGCCCACAATGTAATGTTACTGGTCCACATTTCTTTTCTGATACGGTTATATTAGTCTTTATAATCCACTCGATGGTGTTGATCTCATACAAATGCACATAAATATAACATTACTGGACCCACCCTGTTATTTGTGGAATAATAATAATCATACAGGTTAATGTAATTCATTTATGTACTTAATAAATTACTGTAATTTATTTTACAAATTTATTCAATAACAATTTTACAAAAACAACTGGTAACTTTACACCTTTAACAAAAATTATAAATTGACATAGGTTATTGAAATATGATATTATAGTATAATTCCTTAGGTTCCCCTCCCCCATCTACTACAGAAGTGCCATAAAGGGGAGATGGTATGCCTTGTCACATCCACAATGCCATTTTGTGGAGAGACGGATATGATGGTTTTGCCAGCATAAAGCATTGGCATACACAGGGATATTTTAATTCTCATATGTGTTCTCATAAACCATGACCTTTTCCAAGGAAATAAATGAATTTGTGGTTCCCATATTTTTTTCTAATTATTTACAGCTTACATGTTGTGTTGAGAAGCAATGTAAAGGGATTATAATTATTACTTTGTAATAATATGTTAGGTAAGTTGTACTGTAATTAGTTTTGAATGCAGATTACAATAGTTGTGGAAAACATAAGTCCACCAACCATCAAATGGTATGGTAGCAAAGTGTTAACTTTAGTAAAAGATAAAATTGTGTGCAGTTGAACAAACTGCACAAGACAAAGCAGGCCATTAGTTACAACAGAAAAAAAATGTTATATCTATTTGGCTTAGCTGTAGTGCAGCCAACTAAATGGCATATTTATATGCATTTGTATGGGATCAATGCCATCAAGCAGCCTGAACAGTCTGATAGAACAGTAACAAATATGATTCAATTTTGACAAACCTTTATCTTGAAATGGATCAATAATGAATGAAAATAGCGATATATATATATATATATATATATATATATATATATATATATATATATATATATATATTGTGGCCAGGCATTATCAAATGTCCATGCACAAAATCTGGTGTAAAGAATATTACAGCAGATACTTATATAGATTTGTACATATTAAGTTCAACAAATATATAAATGTGCTACAGTAATAATCGAACTTGGGTCTGAGCATTAAAATACCCACACACACCAATTTAAAGTAATATGAAATTGACATAGAAATATTGTACATGTATAATAAACTCATGTATTTTTTGTATATTTTTTATGATATGTCATTTTATGTATTTTGCTTTTCTCTGAAAAACTCAAATAGAGAAAAGCAGACTTTGTTGACCAAAAAAGATCATGTTGTTGGAACATATTCATAAAAGAAATAATTAAAGTAATTATTCCAACATACTTGTATATTTTTTATTAATTACTTTTTTAAAAACTAATTTTATTTTGTAAGCAAAGAATGTTAATTGCTTTCGCAAAAATCTGACCAAAAGCAAAATTTTTGATAATCAATGCTATAATTAAACTATCTTTTTTTTTGTAGATAAAATAAAATTATTTTGAATTAACATCTGAAGGAAGTGATCTGAGTATTCAAGATGGAAACTAATCATTATATCAAACCCTAAAATGTAGAATTTGATCAGAAAAATCATAAGAAATATTATAATCTAAATGATAAGGTAAATCAAAAGGATTGGCTGATTCATACTTCTCAGGGGGATACCTGAATTGGTTCTGTATGAGTGGGGTTGATAAGTTTTCATCAGTGCTGTGGGATGCTTTTTTTCTTTGGCATTCAAGTCATTCACTACTTTGGCTCGGAATTCTTTAATCATCTAGCCACTTAGAGATTAATTTATGGACTAGGCTACTGCTGATATTTTCTAAGAAAAAAAATCCATTATACAGTTCTTTTAAGAACTCTTGATTTCTTAAGAATTTAATGAACCGTTTAAGATTGCAAATGAACATTTAATCATAATTATTGTATTATAGCAGAGAGAAGATATGAAGAAATCTACCAGATCTTCCATTAAAATGACTGTTGGGTAGAAAGCCCAGCAGTCCACCGCTCTTTCTCTGTCCAAATCACCAAGATGTGATTATGCCAGTTTCATCTGGCCACAGCGATGACAAAAGCCACTTACCTATGCCTGAATGAAATAAAATCCTCACCACACAGCCAATTGACTTGAAGCCCACTCAGAGCCCAATCAGAAGATAATGAAGATGCTTACATAAGTTTTTTTTTAAAAATATTTGATAATATTGAATTAATTAATTCTGACATTTCTGATAATTAGAAATATATCATTTTACTATTATTATTACTCATTTAAAAAAAAGAGAGTTGTCTCTCTCTCTCATATATATATATATATATATATATATATATTGAATTTACGGTTATTATAGGCATAAAGATACAGCTTTTATTTAAATTTTTAATTCATTTTTTTATTTCAAATTCTAGTATTTTCAGCAAAGGTTGCAATTAGATTTTTTTTGTTGCTATTTGTTTTTCTTTTTGTTGTTATTCCTGAAAATTGTCATACATAAATATACATGTGTATATACATGCACATACACTTGTAATATTCAGTAAATACAATACCTCATGTTGAGTATCTAAAAATGTATTTATCCGTATATCCTTTTAAGTTACTTTTTGTCACTGCTGCACCTTATGATGAGTGCAAAAAGGGTTTATTTATTGTAAATTCCCCATAAGCAAATCCACAAATAACTGTATACTTAAAATACTAGTGAGTGTATAATTGTGCTGTGCACATATACATGTATAAGAATTTATCATAAAAGGCAAATAGATACAGTACCTCATGTTGAGTGCTATATGGTATCTGAGCTAATGCAACCTTATTAACATGTAAAATATGAAATTGATGAAATATTTTATAGTGCAGATATATGTACGCATAGTTGTTGTTTTTTTAATTATATTTGCTATCAATAAAACAGGTTTTAAAGTCCTGAGTAGAACTCTATGCCTGTATAACTGAAAATCTTTTACATGAGAAATATATATCAAATCACACAAGACAACTTATTTCTACAGGGTAAAAAGCTCAGACCACTTTAATTGTTTATGAAACATTGTAAATAGCTTTAGGGGTTTATATATTTTCTTATTCATTTAAATTGTATTTATATATTTATCTATTCCAAAGCATCAAATATATATATATATATATATATATATATATATGAGTTTGTGATAATAATTCATTTATTTATTTTTATATCATTTTAAGTATGAAACGATGGTGGGTATTTGGGATTAAATACATAATTAATCATAATATTAAATCGGTTTTGTCTTCATATTATTTATTTGATAAAATGTACTCTTTCCTTATAAAATCACATACCTATAATAACCATTTAACTTACCCATTGAAGAGCCTAGATATAGAGTACTACTAAGCTAGCCACATGGGATATCACTCTACCGGGGTGTTAAATCATATTCTTATGCTCCGCTGAACATATGCTATTGTACATCATTCTAGGAGAAGGGAAAATTCATTTTTGATTCTTTTCTAGGAGTGGCACACAAAAGCTATTTTGTAAATAGACTTTTCAAAGGTATGTACTTACTATAGGTTTTAACTACTTCAGCTTCAAGCCACCATATTGAACTTTTTAAAATACTGGTTTGATACACAATTTTCACAATAACTTCAGTTTTAATTATGTTAGAGCAAAAACAATTACATTGCTAGAAACTAGAAAAACTAAGGAAAACAATAAGCATAAAATAAATAGTGATAACTATATAAAAAATAAGGAAAAAAAATTTTCACAACCAAAATAATTATTATTTTATTGTTTGTTTATAATTTGGAAATTAACATTAACTAAAATGCAAATTACATCTTCAGTGATAATTTCTTTGTATTCCTCACAAAAAAATCTTTCTAAAGATATATAATAATTCTTACCTGAGATAATCCATAGCTTTACAATGTCCGAAAATGTTCCTATAAGAATTCTTCATTTTTATCTTCTACCCCAACTGTTGCAAATTGTCAAGGTGCCTGGAAGAAAAGTGTTCTTCCTAATAAAAGATAAAAAATAAAAAAATTAAAATTTTAACAAAATATAAAAATAATGAAGGAAGTGGAAATATTATTACTTACCATTATAAATACAATAAAAAAATAAAATGTCATCATCATCATCATGGTACAGGTATATGTATGTTATAAAAGTTGTGTATATGTATGCATCATGAAAGTTCTGCTAATGGTTATGGGAAAACTCAAAAGCCTGATAAACAAGATGCATTATTTTGATTTTAGACTTTGGATAAACCAACCTTGTTTATAACATCATCATACTGAATAATCATTGCCAATACAGAAAACAATTTACAAATTTCTCATTTCAAGAGGCAGACAATGATTACTAAAAAGGTTCTATGGCAAATATTTATATAAAAAAATGTTTATATTCTACCTCTTTCAAGATACGTCTTCCAGAGAAGCATATCTGTTCATATATGCTAATATAAATATGCAAAATATTTCATATTATTCAATATTATTATTAATAAAACATAATTCATGCCAGATCTTGTTTACCAATTGGCAAAAGTAATCAGTAATGAAGCTGTTACAAAATTCTAATAAGGAAGGCGATCAGGCAGTCATATGCCTATAAAATGTAAAATGAAGTTAGTAAAAAAAACAAGTTAATAAAACAACAAATAAAAACTAAATTAGTAAAACAAAAACAATGAAAACCATGTTAGTAAAACAAAAATTAGTAAAATCAGAATTAAAAAAATTACTGCATTATATACAATCAATTTGCTAGAGAGGAATACATTGTAAATAGTCTTGAATCAGTGTGTCAACCATTCATCCATTGTGCTGGTAGCTAAAACAAACCAACAAAAAAAAACAATAATAAAAACATTACCTTTCATATGTGCTACCTATCACAGAGTAAAAAATCAGTCAGTCATTTTTCTTTAGTGGCATATTTATTAGTTTCTTCGATAATAGTTGATAAAAGTTTTTTATCCAATAACATTAAAAAAAAATCTAAAATCGAATACTTACCTACTATAGAAAACTTCAAACCTGGAGTTTTAGTAAAATTCTCTACATTCACAGGTTATGTTCGGACACACATTACTGTTACTAGATGAAAGGCCTGGCCTACTGATATTGTTGGCAACACTTGTTGATGGGCCTGGTGTATTGATATCATCCAGAAAAGCACTTGTAGTTTTTTTCTTTTTGGCTGGTAAAGGAGTTTCTTCTTCTGATGATGAAAAATATTATTCAAGATCACTACAACTAACACTATCCTCGGAGTCAAAGGGCTTAGATGGGACAAATTCATCACTGCTGGAATAATCCGTATCAGAGGTCATCATGTCCTGTTCATTTATTTTGCATACTTTTGTTTCTGTTAAGCTAACAAATTGTGAAAAAAATTGACCTTATTCGCAAAAAAATTAATAAAAATTTTATTTTTTAACTTACAGAAAAATGGTGACTACCTATGAAAAGAGGAAAAAATGACGAACAAAATTATGGTATAGGCGGATGCGTAGTCCTTATCATTTTTCTGTAATTTCAAACAAAAAACCAAACTTCAACAAACGAACATTAACGAGCGCAATCGTCACCGACAAACCAGAAGTAGTTAAACATTTGGGCATTCAATTAAGATATCAACTAAAGTGGGTTTTTAATTAGAAGATTCCTGTCAATTCACTTTTTCTATCAGTTTAGCTGGAAGTACCACTATATATGAGTATGGACAATTGGCTAAATTGATATCCATTTCTTTCCCTGTTAAATCTTGATCACTTCATGCTCAGTGCAAGATTAGGAACAAAAATCCACAGGGAAGTATGGTCTGGTATAGTAAAACTGATGCCCAACATGGGGCCAGTTATAAATATAAAAATGGTACGATTAGGGAAAGAACAAGTTAAATTAGAAATGTGTAAATTACGGTAAAAATAATTTATGTGCTGTATGTTTATAAAAACATTATGTAGGTGTAAGTAAAAACTAAATTAAGTATTGAATGTATATAAGAGAAGATATGTAAAACTCTATTGTTAGTTTTTTTTAAAGAAGTGTATAATGTAATTAACGGGTTGTACAAACGAACATGCTTAGTTTGCTATGTATATATTTTTAAAGTTATTTTTAAATAATTTAAAACATTTTACTCAGTATTTTGCAGGTCCAAAATGAGTGTTATTTTTTGTAGCAACAAATATTTAAGATATATTTATGATTCAAATTGTTAGCAATAAATCAAATGCACACACTGTATTCTATAATTATACTGTATAAGTAAAATAGACTTAGAATTTATTTTAAAAAATTATACATGTACTATATTGAAGTTTGATTATATATATATATAAAAAAAATGAAATAGCCTTAGAATTTTAAAATTCTTTGCTGGAGATTGTTTAAAGCTTGGATATGGATCGCTTATGCAGTTGATTGACCACTTTATAAGCATTCATTATTATTATTGTGGTTAGTGAAGTATTTAATGCCAGAGAGAGGGGTTGTCATTGTAGGAATTGGTATATTTGGGCAGGAAAATGCAAGGTTGTTTTATATTAGTGTAGTATTGGTTGAATGGTTTCAAAATCCTTATTCTTTAATACTTATCCTTTTGTCAACAATTAATAGCCATTTAAATTATATTTAGTTAAGATACTTTAATATTTATAGTATAGTGTATATGCATGCATGTATGACTCTGCATCGTTTTCACTTCATTTTCATCTTCTAAAAACATTAAGCAATAGTACATGTACAATAAAAACATTTAAATTACAGTAATTATCTTAAATAATTTAACAAATATATAGTTCTTTCCAATGATCAATAGATAGTTGAATCAATGAATTATTTTACAAATTAAACAAATTATTAATCATTTTTGTTTAATAGTTAATTAATATTCATTTTTCTTTCAAGTTTGTAAAAGCTATTCATTTTATTATTATTTTTATTGTCTTGATTTAATCAAAATGTTTTTTTTTTTTTCTGAAAAGATTTTTTTTGTTTTGAATATGTAATTAGCCTAGATAG
>JAQFVV010012424.1:4808080-4823080 GCA_028023455.1 Epiperipatus broadwayi
ATCCATAATATATATTTTTTTCACGATTATATGATATAGATAAATTGTTTTTGGGAATAAACCGTGTATTATTTTGCATTACAAACCAATATTTCAACAAACTAGCATCCGCCATTGTTAAGGTTGACAGTTGAAAGAAAAATCATTAGATCTCAAACAGTAACATGACCGAATGTGCGAGATGAGAAATGAGATTCAACTTGAAGTAGTTCAGCATTCACAATATGAGGCTTATCAAAATGTTTATTTCCCTCATTTTTTAGAAATTGGTCACAAACCTGATTTTGACAATGCAAAAATACTTGCTAATTTGGAAAGGTATGATTTAAGAAGCATGAGAGTCAATTGAAATACTAAAGAGACCTACTGGTTTAAATAGGGCTGCTGAAGCACAACATATTCCAGCTTTGTGGAAACCTCTCATTTTATCTCTGTCTTCTAATATTAACTTAAAATTAATAGGTAAAAAAACTGAGGGAAATAAACATTTTGTTAAGCCTCATATTGTGAATGCTGAACTACTTCAAGTTGAATCTCATTTCTCATCTCGCACTCGGTCACATTACTGTTTGAGATCTAATGATTGTTCTTTCCAAAGTCAACCTTGACAATGGTGGATGCTAGTTTATTTTCATCGAAATATCAGTTTGTAATGCAAAATAATATATGGTTTAGTCCCAAAAATAATAATTTATATATATATTCTTTAAATATGTATTTATATTCAATTCTAACATTTATAGTTACTCTTCAATATTCTTTTTTTATTGTGTTTGTTGATTTATTACTCTATTGACCAATTAATAATGTCCATTGGTAATTCTGACATCAATTGAGATTATCTAAAATAAATAAGATTGTTACTTAAATTACTTAATTGTGTGAGCATTCTTCTCTCATAGTCTCATCTTCAATTAGAGCATAACAGTCCTTCAGTGATCCTGAGCATTCATGCTGTAAGCAAAGCAAGGTTGTTTCCATGAAAGTAGAAATGATGACACCAGAGGTTAATTTATTCATATAAGATCATTCTTATATGAAAACTGCATCCTAAATTAAGATTAATAACCTACAAACCCTGTGCATTCAAATAAATCTTATGAATAAAAGTTAAGAGAGCTTATCTGAGATTGGATTTGGTGTATGATGCCCAGGAAATGTAATAAGGATACCTTATATAGTAGTTAAATAAGGAAGAGAAAGTTTCATCATCATCATCAATATCCATTTTAATTAAATTTAATTAATTGAAAATCAAATGTCAATTAATTTTTAGTAAAATGATGAAATGCATACAGATGTAAAACAATTCGGTTATAAGCCAGATATGTTATCTCTGCATTGATATATATATATATATATATATGAATAATTAGTATAACCACTATCATCATCATCAGTAAGGCAATTATTGCCATTAAATGATGCAGTAACATATGACCTGAAGTAATAAAATAGAAAATCTGTATGTTAAAGAATGCAAATTAAATAGATAGTTTGGAGTCAGATCTGAGAGTAGCCCAAAATATAAATAAAGTAAACAATACAATTAATTAACAAGGGCAGTAAAGCAGGATAGTTAGTGGTCAGATATATAAAAAAGGGAAATAAAAAATGAGATGTTAATCTGAAATAGTAAAAACAATGGACCAAGGCAAAGATTTTGATTTTGGAGAAATACATTGTGAAGGTTAGGCTGGTGCACTACTCACTGAAATAGTATGCAGGTACACTGTTGTTATTTGTTGACTCATCTTATCCAGCATTTAACCAAATAGTTGGCAACAAAATTGCTAGCGTCTGGCAATATTGTCTAACACTTTCAAATAGACTTCCATTAGTGTCTATATGAATATATTAAACTATATATAAAATGGATTTCCACCTTTATTCTTTAAAGGAGGTTGCCTTGACAACAAATTGAGATCGTTGATTGTTGTTGATATTATTTCAGTGTTGACTGCTTTCATGTATATATATATATATAGCCAGTTCCACGTTCTTTGCTTGAAACAATTCATTCACTAATCTACCTCTCCATATTATTATACCATTGGCTATTTATTTAATTTCAGTTGTCATTTCAATGATTCGCACTATTGTACTATTTATCCATCTTTATAACAATGTAATTTGGAAAAAGCCCTTATTTACACACGCTTAAGATGAAGTGACATCACTAAAAGAAATAAATTTGTATCTTTTAATAATTTGTGTTAATTGAAAAATTCATTTTCTAAATAAATAATCAATTCAGTTACATTTAATAATTTTTTTTTTAATATTTAGTTGAAAATAAGTCATTTTTACAGTGTATTATAATTTAAATTGTGAAAAAAAGTATATTTTGAAATCTTTAATTAATCACGTAATAACATATCAAGTAATAATATTTGTAATTATTTTTATTTTCAGAAATTATTATAAATATTCTTATTTTGATACACATCTGTCAAAATGTGTCTGTCAGATGTAAAAGCGCGAATAGTTTGGAAGTACAGTATAGAATCAAACCGAGCTTATCTTCGATTTAGTATTTTTTAAGTTGGGTAAATCTATTTCAAAATATTTTTTATTTAGTTTTTTAGCAATGCTTACTTATTTGAACTTTTAATTACTGGGAAAAAATTGAAATTTGTATTTTTAAGTTAATAGAAAATATTTTTTATTGTATGCAAAATTGTTTTCATTATTTTTCAGTAAATTGTCATCCATTTATAATTTGAGGTGACTTAATCACTTGAAATTATAAATAAATGATTTAGTTTTAAAAATAGACAAGTTCACAGAATCTGCAATAGATATAAAGTAATCATTAAAATGTAATCAAATCTAGCTACCTATTTATTACAAAGTTGTTGATATGTGACTGTTTTTACTTCTAACAAGCATTTAGCAAAAGTAAAATTTATGCTATAAATTATTCGATAATAAATAATATCACCATATTTATAAGGAGTAATGAAAATTCGGTAAACCTGCAGTTTCCAGGTCACAATAAAATTCGAATTTTGTTTCAAATTTTTCTCACCAGAATGTTTCTTGTCGAATTACTGTGCATTGTAGTTTTCGTTTATAGAAAAGATAAAATTCGCAAAGCAAATTCCTATAGGGAGGATTGGAATAAAGTATTTCTGGTAGTGTGAAATTGTTACATTGTCTTGGGGCAATGAATCCTATAAATGGTAATGTAGTTGTAGTGCCAGAAAATGAAGTGTTACATGCTGCAGATATTCACGTAGAAAATTGGACATCGTGGCTGTTGATGGATGAACTTCGAACTCTGGAGTTAGCAATGAAGTGGTTAGCAAGGAGGCGCCTGCTTAGAATAGTACCCTATGTTAGCATTGTGGTGTGCAGTGTGGACAGATGGGGTGCATACAAAAACTTAAGCACAATCCATAATGGTGTATATATGCACTCTGTCGTTATACATCAGGAGAACTTTGTAGATTATCACGACCCTGATATCCACACACAAAATGTGGAAAATATGTGGATGAGAGCTAAACGCAAGCTCAAACATCAGTATGGTACCAGCAGTACTTTACTCAAATCCTATCTGCAGGAATTTGCTTTCAGGACTCTACACGACTGACACAGTCTTTGCGAATTTTATCGCTATCGTAAGCTAAAATTACATAGGACAGTAATTATGAATGTTGATAGGATATATTATTATTTTAATAAATTATTTTTTATATGTTATTTATTATTTTTTTATATTATAATTTCGTGTATTTGATATTTCACAACAAATTTTTAAATAATTCGACAAGAAACCCTCTGGTGAAAAAATTTGAACTACAAAATTTTGTCGTGACCTGGTAACTGCAGGTTTACCGAAAATTCTTGGGTAACGTCTGATTCAGTTTTAATTAATAGAGGTGAAAATTGTTTGAGAACCAATCAACTAGCGATGTTTTTTATATTCATTTATCTGGTAAATATTGCATAATGAATTTAACTTAATACGCTGTACAAGCTTACACATACCTGCACATATATAATGTAATATATAAGGGATTCGAACTCAGACTTCCACACGACCCTCAGCTCTCCATGCCATGTCATATGCTGACCCACCTGATCACACCCATGTTGAAAAGATAAATATGAGATGGCATGGAGATCTGAGGGTCGTGCGAACGTCGGAGTTAGAATAATGAATTTAATAAAAATTTCACCTCAATTTATTTGGTTTAATATATGAATGATGGCATTTTATTTTTCTGTTACTCCTTCTTTCTTACTATAATATTTTTCCGTAATTTTTATCTCTTAAAATAGCTTTCGTATTTTCACATAGTATACTTAGCAATATTAATGTATTTTACATTATATTTAATATTTTTAAAAGAATGATAAATATTGATTTTAACAACTTGCACCATTAATATCAAGTTCAAGTAGAACTGAGAATAAATTAATTTTCAAGAGCTTTTTTTTCATTATCATTAATACCTATCTGGGAATGCTTTGAATAAAAAAGGTTTTATTGATTTGATGTAAAATTACTTTCGTTCATTCTTCATTAATTTGCAAATGAATCGTATATATTCAGTTTAGAGAATCTTAATAAGATTGTATTTATTTCTTAATCTCTACTAATGGCATTTTGTTTTAACATTTAAATTTTACAGAATGTTTTTTTTTAATTTTCTGGTAGCAAAGTTAACAGATATATTCAATAAAGTATTATTATATATTAAAATAATAATAGTATTATATAATAATATTATTATATAATAAAAGATGGAATTATTACTAAAAAGAGAGATGAGATCATGAAATGGGTAGAAGACTTTTATCAAGAATTATATAGTGATAAAAAACAAGTATCTCCTATATCTATTACATCTTCTGAATTGTCCAGAATTTTAAATAAAGAAATGAGACATGCAATTAAATATATGAAGAAAGGAATGACTCCAGGTAATTATGGAATTACAATTTATATATTAAAAGAAGCAGGTGAAGAAATAGAAATTTTTTTAGTAGTTATATACCAAATGTCTAAATGATAAAGATGTACTAGATGATTGGAAGAATGCAGTATTAATATTAATATTTTAAAAAGGTGATAAATAAGATATTAGAAATTACAGACCTAGCAGCCTTTTATCAGTTTTATACAAAAATTTTACCAAAATAATTACAACTCGTCTACAGAAAACATTGGATTTCCACCAACCAAGAGAAGGAGCTGGATTTAGAAGTGGTTTTAGTACAGTAGATCATATCCAGGTATTGAGAGAAGTTATAGAAAGAACAAATGAATATGAGTTGCCATTATGTTTTGGATTTGTAGATTATGAAAAAGCATTTGATTCAGTGATTAAAGCATTGGATCATTAAGATATAGATCCAGGATATTGTCATATTTTAAAGAATATTTATAAAAATACAACAGCAACAATTAGATTACATAATAATACTGGGAAAGTCAACATTGAGAAGAGTGTAAGATAGGGTGACTCCATATCTCCAAAACTTTTTACAGTTTTTACTGCAGTGCTGCAAGAAGTATTTTGTGGATTAAAATGGGAAGCTAAAGGAGTGAAAGTAAATGGAGATTATTTAAGTCATTTAGATTTTGCAGATGATGTAGTTGTTTTTGCAAATAATGCTTTAGAGTTGCAGGAAATGTTGCTGGAGTTATCAGATGAAAGTAGGACTAAAGATAAATGTTAAAAAGACTAAAGTAATGTTTAATCTATTTTCTCAAAATATAAAAATAAAGATTGATTATGATGAGTTAGAAGTAACCAGTTACAAATACCTTGGTCAGATTATTAATACAGATGGAAACATAATGGAAGAAATTAATCATAGAATTAAACTTGTTTTGTAGTGCTTTTGCTAGAAATAACTTGATACTAAAAGGAAATATGCCTATATGTTTGAAAAGGAAGATTTTTAATAGATATGTTTTACCAGTTCTTACTTATGGATCTGAGACTTGGATACTTAATAGAAGAGCAATACAGAGACTTCAGACTACTCAAAGAAGTATGGAGAGATGCATGTTGGTAGTAACAAAAAGAGATCGAAAAAACGCACTATATGGGTAAGAGAACAAACAGATGTTACTGAGCTCATTGAAAAAAATTAAAAGATTGAAGTGGAGTTGGGCTGGACATATTGTTAGAAGAGATGATAATAGATGGACAATTGAAATCTTAAACTGGATTCCAAGAGATTGTAAAATACACAGAAAAAGACCACATGTTAAATGGGTGAATGAAATAAGAAAGTGTGCAGGGTGATGTGGAGAAGAGAAGTTAAAGATCGGAGAAGATGGATTGAACTTGGAGAGACCTTCATTCTGCAGTGAATTGATAGTGGTTGATGATGATGATAAATAAAATATATCTGATAATTACATTTTTTCAATATATATATATATATATATTGGTACAAAAATGAATTATATTTACATTTATTCGGTTTAACATCGGCAATTTAAAAGAGAAAGTATTGTCCATACATTGCAGAATGTAACATAGTCTCATCAAATATTCCTAAACATAAAATAGTTCTACATATATACGTACTTTATCTGAGGTTTTCAATAGCAGAAATAAATAGTAAAGTTCATTCCAGTAGTAACTTCAAGACAAATTATGGTGCGGATTTTGGTTTGTATATTAGGATAAAGATTAGCGTTTAATTTTACAAATGGTTGTAATTGCTAATATATATTAGTTCTCCATAATTGTTTATATTTAAGTTTTATTTTACATATCCCTACACTAATTATCTGTTTTAGAAAAGTAATTAAGAAGTATTGATGAAAACAAAAAATAATAATAATTTGACCACTGGGTGGAGTACAAACTTTTATAAATGCAATACATATTGACTTGAGTTGACCAAGTTTAATTATGAAACTTTGCTGAAAACTTTTAGAATAAAGGTTTTATACGGTAAATATATCTGTAGTTTTAAGTATAATATGATTTGGCGTAATGTTCATATGCTGTTGAAAATTAGAAAGGTTTTAATCTGAAAAATCTGTTGATATAAGTTACATCTGTTTGCAGCAGCAATTGTTAATAATAGATTAATAACAGACTTTCAATAAAAAGTTGTTTTAATGTGTTAAAAAGTTTATTAGTAATTTGTATAATACCATTCTCGGCTTTCTTTTAATAGATGTCCAGTTAAGGATAAAAATGATAACAGCGTAAATTAATAATTTATATTTAACCCATGAAAAAATACTATCATTAATTCTATTTCATGAATTGACATCCTAATACTTCTGGCATCTTCTACATCTTATGTTAGCTTATTCAGTTTGATAACAATTCTAGATTTAATTCAGATGAGTCATATATTTTCACTTAGTGATTGTTTTCATTACATCTTTATCGTTAAAAGGTTTATTGTAAAGTTTTAAAAATAAGATATAATTTCTTTGGTTGTTATATAAAATCAGTCTATTAACAAATAACTTACAATAAATAATTGGATTGGTTTATTCTCACATCTCATAATATGGTTGTTCAGGACAAGATTCTTATTATATAAAGAGAGCCAATTTGTCAAGCGTTGTTAGCCGAGAGGTCAGCGCAACCGCCTTGCAAGCAAGCAGTTGGTTGCAGACGGTTGTTGCGAGTTCGCCTCCCGGCCGATGCTATGACATATAGAAAAAAAAAGAGAGTCAATTTAAAAATGGCTGTCATTCTGTCTAATTACTGTAATGCCGGATGACTATAGAGAGGGTGTCTTATTTATTATAACAACTTTTACTATTAGCTAATTGACGTTATATATTTTCACTTAGTGATTTTTTTTCTTATCTAGTTATATATTTATAATTTAAAAGTTAATTACAAACTTTAAAAGTTAAAAATAATCTGTTTGCTTTATTACATATAATCAATCTGTTAATAAATAACTCACAATAAATAATTGGATTGGTTTAGTTTTACATCTTCTGCATTTGTTCATGACAATCTTCTTCATATATAAAGACAACTGATTTGAATGTAGCTGCCACCTTATTATTACCATGTTGAATTGCTATGTAACTAAAGGGAGTTTCATTTACTATAACAGCATTTACTGTTTAAATAATCCATTTAATATTATATATATCATACATAATAATTTATAGTGCTAAATATTTAGATGCAGTGTTTTTGATATTAACTCATGTCAACTGTTTATTATAAATATAATTGAATAGCATTCCAACATCAGCAAATGACAACACATTAAAGTTAAAATGATACCACTTTAACCTTGTTCTCCTGCACATATTAGGAGGATTGCATACAATACTTTTACTAGAAGTCATGATTTTATTTAATCAATCAGAAATTTATTGCTAATTATTTTTACATCTAATTGACATGTATATCTGGAAAATATGGAATTATTTTCAGTTTTAATCTTGACAAAAAATTCTGATTAATTAAATATAAACATTCCTTCCAGAAAAAAGCATCATAGACAATTCTTCTGATAAATGAAGATCAACAAGATTAAAGTGGTATCATTTTAAATTTAATGCATGATGATGGGAAAATGATCAATCTAATCTGAATACAACATAGCCCAATCTTTGTTTGCCATTTTGTAATGGACTATTGATTATAATATGGGAAGATAATATAAAAAACTTTACTATATCTCAGAATTGAGATGTCATTCATAATAATATACATCTAACCTAAATGTGGAATGTCATTTTATAAAAGCCCCAAAGTTGATTTGACATTTTGTAATAATTGCCACATGGACATGGACATCATAGGCTAGCATTGGGTAGCTACGTTGTCACAATAATAGTGGATTTTCTATCTCACTATCTCTCTATATTTGTTCAGTCAACATTTGACATAAAGAAATGCCCTTAAGATTTATATTCTTTATCATAAAATAAAAACATGCATAAACAAATAGTAACTCTGTTAGAACCTGAGTAAAATAATCTAGCTCCGTTATTGATCACACTAGGCAATAACACTATTCCCCATATATATTTTTTACGTTGTCCACTACACTATCATAAAATACTAACAATGTCTATTAAAATCTAATTTATCCAGATAGTATTTAATACTAAATAAAGCAAATGAGATCATCACCTCAAACATCAACAAATCTATTCACAATTGCAAAGTAAACTGCAATAAGCAGCAAAACCACATATCATTGCCCTAAATAATGATGTATGATTAAGACATCTATTTTATTGATAATTGAATAAAACTAAATTCGAATCAATAAATAACCAAATTCTGACATACTTTACTAATCTAATATTATTTATAGTAATGCAAATTTACTTTAATATTTAATGACATTCTATTTAAATCAAGTAATTTCTAAATAATTATAATTACATTTTGAGAACCTTTTCTAAACTACGTAATATTCACAATGTTTAAAAAAAATAAACCTTTACTCAGTTTTGTATCTATTTTAATAAAAAGTTAAATATAATATAGGTATTTCATTCATACCCTACACTATAGCGATATGCAATTATTGCTTATATTCTAAAATGAAACACTCTGCAAGAATTTATTATCACTAAATCTATTAGATAATTTCATATTTTATAGTACCCAATCACATTATATAAAATATACCATAGGTTTCTATTGGATACTTACTGACTTACAATCACTGATATTATTCATCTACTTAAATCTCCAATCAATCGATTATAAAAATGGATTTTAAAACAATTAACCTATATATGATGATAATTGCCAGTTTTTCAAGCCAAAGATAATATTCAGTTCTCTTTAATGAAAGTTATGATCTCCACTTCAAACAAATTTAAGAAGGTAATTAAGACAGATCATTCTGACTAATGACAGAACAAAATCTATTAAGATTTTTTGTAACAGAACAAGATAAGCAAATAAATGATCAACTCTGAGCTAATGAAATTATTCTACTAGTAATATTGATTTAGATAAGTAAACTAATATTTAAATGCAGTAGCAAATATAAAATTTATATGTAATAGGAGTAAAAAATATATAAAATATATACATATATCTAATTCTATTTCACTTATCAAGAGGGTTTGATCTTGGATCAAACTTTAAGTACCAAAATTATCTTGCACATTCAAGAAATAATTAGATAGATTTACTGGATTTTAAATCAACTCTAAATTTATTGGTTTATAATAAAAATTTATAACAATAATAATAAAAATATAATAGAACAAACAGTCGATGTTTGCAATAGAGTAAAAGCAATAAAATAATAATGAAATCTATGTGCTTGGAATTCAAAAAAAATGTGTTGCAAGACAATAATACTATATATATATATATATATATATATATATATATATATATATATATATATATATATATATATATATATATATATATATATATATATATATATATAAAATGGAAGGAGAGATTTTAAACACCCCCCTGAGATTTTTAATAGTATATATCATGATAAAAAAATGTGATCAAATAAAAATTTATCTCTATATATTCATTAATGTAATCTCTAAATAATGAAACATTTAAAAAAACCATTATATTTAAACCCTTTTCTATCAGAATCTCCAAGTTAAATCTTAAACATACAGAAAACATTAAATATTTGAAAACATCAGGTCGTATTAACTTATATCTTCAGATAAGAGCTTAAATAATAAGAACAAAATGAATCTCTCTGATTTTTTTATTGTGTGGATTTTATCATACCCATATATATATATTATTCATCTATGTTTTTAAATATAAAATATAAACATTCCTTTTCTTTTAACTATATATATATATATATATATATATAGTTAAAAATATATATATATATATATATATATATATATATATAGTACAATTTAAGTGAAAGTTTGTGCATTTTTATCCACTATCCACTGATTCACCAGAGCTTCTGATTCTTTCTGTTCCTTAGATGTAGAGATGATTTTCCTTTAAGTAATGAAGATAAGCATAGATAACAACTTTGCGGATTTAAATCCAATTATGATCACTTTTAAATGTTGATATTTTTTAAACATATAAATGTATCCAGGCATTTAAAACAATAGGTACTTATTCAATGCAAAATCACATATCATTGGTTTTAATTTTCATTTTTCATTGGCAATAATGTGCAAAGAGAATTCTTTTAATGACAATCCATTTATAATCAAGTGAAAAATAAACACTAGCCTTTTATCTTTTTGAATTATGAAAGTGGAGCTTAAATTGCTTAATATCATGCATACATTGAGTTAATCAATCTTGTAAAATTCCTTGAACTGATATATGACATCCGTAGACATATAATGGGATTTATAACCATCACAAATAAATAAATAAATGCAATTGTGGATTTTTAACCCTGGAATATCTTTATATAGCTGACCTGCAATACAGTGCATTTTGATGGGTTTTTCTTTCTTTCACATTCTTGTTGTTTCCCCTGGAATTTCATCAGCAAGCTGACCCAATTGAATGGACAGATAGTTAAAACATTTTATTCTTCCATAGTTTTATGAATTAATCACTTAAATATTAAAATTTAATAAATTTTCAAAGACATATCTAAACACATCTGTTCTGGCAACAATCAAGAACTCAAATTACAGCATCTCTCTTCTATATATAAATACTTTTGATGATGTTATTGTTATCACAACAACTGTTGAATATTGCTCAAATTTGACTGTATGATATAAGAAATTATTCAAGAAAATTTGCCTCCAATTAAAAAGTGAAATGGAGATCTTAAAATAATTGGATACAGTAAAAATAAAATACTGTTTTACAAGTTATTTTTCATTTTAAACCAAAATAAAGAATTCATATTATAATTCTAATACATTTTAATGGATATAAATATTTTTACATATTTTATAATAATTTTATAACTAATTTATGAACAACATATATGAAATATAAAACATTTAATTTTATAATAGGTGTTGCAATGATGATTATAATAACAGAAATTGAAATGTATTATAATTAATAATGTACCGGTATAAATCCACCACGCTTAATCATACACAGTACCCGAGTTCAAACCCAGTCCACGTTTAAGAATAATTTCCAAAACGCCAACAGAATTCAAACCCAAACCCCGGTATGACTAACCGATGATGACTTTATAACAGCACGGGGTTATCCCTTTTCTAGCTCAGCTCAGAACATAGACTAATTCTTACAGTTAATGATATATAGATTTATTATACTCTAGATATTGGAACGGTCATTCATGTAACGTATATATTTAAGTTGCCAATACAGACAGTAAGTGGCTAAATAGACTTAGAGAGTAATAAAGTGGAGGACACAAAATTTTAATGAAATAAAGTGTTTAATAAGCAAAATATAAAGCATATAAATATAGTGTTAAATAAGACAAATAGAAAGCGGATAAGTATAGTGTTCAACATGAAAATACAAAGCATATAAATATAATGTTAACAGTACGGTAAGACTTCCATGAATCCTCTTGTATTCGGCTACTAGTCTTTAGTGAACGTTTTATTTAGTAAACAAACTTATGCCAATAGCTGGGTAGTTAAATGATTGACGGGTGGTTAAGAGAATCAGAGTATTTGAGCACTGGAAAAATATTTATCTAAAGATTTTTATTAACTTATTTTATTAGAATAGGCTCGAGCCGTTACGTAGACGAACAGTTGGAGAATGGTTTTATAGAAAGACGACATAAAGGATAGATGTGCTGGTGGTTTTATATAAATATGACATGGAAGATAGATGAACTGGTGGTTGCCTGGATTCAAAAGCCCTACAGTAATCACTTGCGGTGCATTAACGGAATACCGGGCGGCTTGTACTTTGACAAGGCTTAATGCCCCCAAGTAGCTCCGGGACACGACAACCAGCCGGGATCATTTCGAACCCCGGTGATCCAAGAGATTACCGGGAAAGAAAAACTGCTTTCATTCCCCAATGGTAGAATGGCGAGACGCTAACTTCAGCGAAGGGAAGGCATTGCCACAGACGTGAAGGACGAATACTTGAAGCGGATTTTTAAAAGAAATTATATAAAACCTGGAATCTATTAGTCTGTTTCTACGCCACAGGCTGAGATCCTTACCCCAATAAAACGTAGCGGACTTAAACTGACGGTGAAAAACAATAATTAGTTAATTTTACTCTGGGACTCCTAGCCCTTCAGGTTGACAGGCGGTAGCGACAGTATCAAATTATACAGGGAGTTATTTCTCAGATCAGACATGACATTAAGATAACACTTTGAAACTATTATATATATATTTAATATTGAAACTTAGATTGTAATTTTATACCAACTTAACATAGAATAATAAAGTGATTTAACATTTACTAACTCGGAATGTGAAAGAATATTTAATTCAGAACCTGAAATTACTTTTAAATTAAATTGATCATTATTACACACTAGTTTACACAGAGTTGGAAATATTACTATTGGCAATGTTTGTTTATGAAATAAGCAACATAAGAAAATATAAATGCATTCAGTTGAAATATTATTACTATTAATTACAATTTTATAAATGATTTCTAAAGACTAGAGCAGAGGGTTAAAAAAAAGAAAAGAAAATTTACTGACAGAATAAACAATAGCATTATAAATGATATAAAAACTTACATATGATTCACTTGATTGATAACATTAAGCACGGAAGAAAATTAAAGTTCGTGTAACAAAGTTACTGTTCTTTCTTCATCCAGCTTGGCTTGTGACGAACGTAGGCGCGCATTTTTGAAAGTTATTTGTAAGGCATAGTAAATTTTGAGATTGGAAGTTGGAAATTCTGAAGTATATGAAACATGATAAACAGCGGCACGAGGATCCATATTGGCGGGCAGAGACCAGCTCCTGGCAATTAGCCCATCAACATTGCGATTCACTGGTAAACTTCTTAATAATAATGTTTGAATTATACTCAACTGCTGTGTTGTCTCGAGACTACTTCTCTCACACACCACAAAAGTTAGAATGTAAGTTTTTCTCTAAAATAGCCACTGCTGACCTTTCCGACTTGTTTTTGTTTAGGCTCCGCCTACTTTCTCTAGCCTCTAGCGATGCAGCTTGACCAACAATCAATTATCTGTTTTTAGCAATCTTTTAATTTAATATGCCATTTTTAAATCGATACATTAATTACATATAAAAATTCCTTACTAATTTTGAATACAACTTAATTGCTCTGAACATTTGTGCAATTAGATTTTAATTAAAAACACTGATCAAAGGAATGTGACTTTTGATCAGTATTTTTAAACGACTTTATACAATTTTAAAACTAAAATTTAGAACAAATACGCCCGCACTGAAACTTTAAATTAAATGATATAAATCCACAAACCACGCACACACGAATATTATTTCATGGTTTGTGACATTTATATACGGAAACTTTACATATTTATTTATAAACTATAGAATATATAACTAATTTATATTATAACTTAAAATAGACAAAATCTCACTGCGGGCGAACAGTGGTTCGAATTACCGTACATAAAAACACCTGAAACGAAGATCGGTTCTCCGATCTGTCCGTTTCAATAATAATATTGATTGTCTTTAAGTAAGCTTTTATGATTCACTTAACTATTTCCAAAATCTATTTATTTATTCACATGTTCATATTTTTTTCTGAGATTGTTCACAACAAATTTATAAATTTATGCTAAATGTTAATAATAAATGAAAATATTGTTTGGATAGTATAGTTGCTATAGTTATCTGGTTAATATTAATACTTCAACATGTCCATTATCCATAGATCATCTGAAATAAAAATTAAAGACCAACAAATTCCTTTATTTATTTTAAATACTGTGACATACACCAAACTGGTTACTTACTATATATATATATATATATATATATATATATATTGTAAAGATTGGAAGAATCTATTTCTATGGTCATTTATAATATCAGTATATATATATATACCTTAAAAGAAAAAATGACAGAAAGCAGAGATTTTTTAAATTATGCATGAAGTTTTCAATTACTTATTGG